>QOCX01000457.1:0-21929 GCA_005959815.1 Sarcophaga bullata
AAAAAAAAGAAAACAAAAAAAAAATTGAAAAAAAAACCATTTTTCTTGAACAGGTATTTATTTTGTGTGTAATTTGAAAAAAAAAAATTTTCTTTTGTTTGTTTATTTTTAAAGAAATATTTTCAAGTGATTTTACGGCAAATAAACTGCGGCCATAATTTTTTTTTTTAATCCAAAGTTTTTGAATGAAAATATTAGATTAAAATTAAATCAAAATAATTTGGCTAATGCACACATACATACACAAAATTAGTTTTTTTTTTGTAAAAATATTTTTTTTTTTTTTTTTTTTTTTTTTTTTTTTGAGACAGTAAACGTAACATTGTGGACTTCGAAAACCATTTAGGTTCCGAATATTTTATACCAAAGATAATAAAGAACAAACTGCTTAGGGACACGGTTGACGTTGTAAGGAAAAGCGACGTTCGTGCTGTTTCAGTACGAACTTTCTTTTTCCCTTTTGACTAAAGACTCATGTTTTTTGCGGCTTGTCGTCTTGTGTGGAAGTAGGCCGCAGTCTAGTAGGTAGTGTGTTGGCTTATTAGACGAAAGGCCAAGGTTCGAATCCCCGATCAGACATCGAAAACGAAATATGAAAAAATATTTCGTCGGCGGCTTCCTCTCAGCAAATTTCTGGCAAAAACTCTAAGAAGAAAAATAAAATTGCCATGAAAAGTTTTTAAAAAAAATCTGTCGTACGAAGACGACTTTAAACTGTAGGTCCTCGCCACTCATGTATAAAATTAACACACACAACATAAGTGGTGTAAGAAGCTAGGCCGTAATCCTAACTGAAGGGATGTATTGGTCAATTATGTTATGTTATGTTGCAGTCTAGTATTTTTTTCTTAATTAGACAAGAGGCCTGGGCTTAAACTCCATCTCAGACTTCTTGAACTAAATGAAATATGAAAAATAATATTTTAATCGGCCACTTCCCCTCAATAACAAAACTTCTCATGACAAGTTTTCCAAAAACATGTCGTTCGTAGTCGTATGTGAACGAATAAAATTGCTGCAGTTAGGACGACACTAATCCACGTGAGATCTAGGAGTTTCTAATGCATCTCGAAAAAGCCATTGTTTGATGTGGATTTTGATCTGGAGGCAACATCGGTCAAGTGGTCTCTGTTAATGAGGATTCAATGAGCACTTTAAGTCGATTATTAACAATTTCTTTTGAACCGAATTATGAACATCAATGGCATATGGTATCAACAGAAAGATGCAACTTGCCACACAAATCATGCCCCATTTGAAATTTGAGAGCGAGGAAATCTCAACGTAAACGCCGTAGTCTAGTAGGTAGTATGTTGGGTTATTAAACGTATGGCCATATTTCAAACCCCAGGTCAGACAGCTTCAACAAGACGAAATACCGCTCAGCAGATTTCTGACAAAAACTCTCAGAGTATGAAAAGATTATCAAAAGTCTGTCGTTTGTAGTCCACTTTAAACTGTAGGTTCCATCATTCATGTATAAAATTAACACACACAATATGGATGTTACGAGAAGCTAAGTTGTAATCCTGGCTAAGGGGTTGTAAAGACCAATTATGTATGTTTGTATGGAGCAACTTTGAACCTATTGTTTTACCTCAAGGACTTAAAATTATTAATTCTTGATTGATTGATTAAATTGTACTGAAAAAAGGATTTAAAAGTTTTTATAGAAGAATAATCTTAATTAGTTTTTAAATTATAACCAAAAGTATAGCATAGTATCCGTATGTAGTCGTCTCAAATGCTTATAAATTAAATGTGTATGATCATACTATATGTATGTATGTATGTATGTATCTGCCTCAACACATACATACATATGTTTTCAGTTGAATTGTTTAGAAAAGGAAGTCAATAGAACAAAACATTCTATTTATTTCAAATTGCTGATGCCTCAGTAATGACGTCGTTAAATGAAAAAAAAACAATTTGTTTTTGTTGTTATTTTTGTTTTTAATTTATTATTGAAAATATATGAGTTTTTCATATTGTTTCGATATTTTATTTTCAGTTTTTTTTTTATTTTTTGCGAATTCGTTTGTTTTTTTTTTTTGGCAAAAGTCCAGAACTGTTTGAGTAGATTTTTGCCAAACAAAATGAAAAGCGGCAAAAATAAAAGCAATAATGGAAAGAGAAAAAAAAACAACAAAAAAATAAACTTAAAAGGCTGCTTAAGTTTGCAAAAAAAAAAGAAGCGAAATAAACGGAGCAAGAATATGATAAAGATGGTTAAACAATTCCTTTCCCTTTCTTTTTTATTATTTTTCTCTCAAACATCTGAGCTTGCATGGTTTATCACACAAAAAAAAAAGCTAAGAATAGACGAAATATTGTATGTGAACAATAAACGCATAACATGCGAGTTCTATTATAAACAAAAAATAAATTAAAAAAAAAAAATAAAAAAAATTATTGAATAAAAACCGGGTGTAAAATGTATTCGTGACGTCTTTAGTAAACAAACGTAAAACAATAATAATGACAAAAAGAAGACAAGTTTGTTTAATTTTATAATTAATGCCATCACCATCATCATATTGTTTTATGTTTTAAAAATAATTTCTAATAACAGCTAATAAAACTTTGTGTTCGCTTTTCTAAATTTTATTAAAAAAAAAAATTATTTTTTATTTCAATTGGCCACCCTATAGATGTTTGCCTCATGTCAGTTCCAGTTCCAAAATTTGTCATTTTCTAATGGCCAGCTTGTTAAACCTACTTCGATGAAATTACTTGTCATTTATTCAGTCTGTTTTGCCAAATGCCTTCTGGCTTCTAATACCATCAGACACACGACATTTCTTTCTTTGGTCTCAAGTATAAATACGCCATGAACAATTCGCCATGAACTGCGTACGTTATCTAAATTTTCCGTCATCTAAGATATTCATTCATTCACTTCAGTACTACCTCGCTTTGATATTGTTTTAGCACTGAAAGACAAATGGAAGTCGGCGTGGTCTAGTAGGTAGTGTGTTGTCTTATTGGACATGAGACCATAGATTAAACATCAAAACGAAAATCTGAAAAAATATTTCTTCGGCGACTTCCTCTCAGCAGATTTCTGGCAAAAAACCATCAGAGTAAATAAATAATTGCCTTGAAAAGTTTGTCAAAAAATCTGCAGTTCGTAATCGCCTTTAAACTGTAGGTCCCGCCACTCATGTATAAAATTGGCACACACAATATAAGTGATGTGAGAGAATAGGGCGTAATCCTTACTAAAGTGAGTAAAGGGTAATAAGCAATTATGTAAGTACGAGTATGTATATATACAAACGGAAAGGTGGGCCATTAAATTTTTCACTGTTAGTGCATGTGTCAGGCCAACAACGAGCTTTCTTGGAGCAGAAGTCCAGTACTCTTCGAATATTTGACGACTTTTAAATAATGAAAGTCTAGTTGCTTATACATCGTTCTTTCTCTATTTGTCATCGAATTTTTTAGGAATTTGTCCACTAGAGGTGATGTGCATCATCAAAATTGTCGGATCAAGAACGTGCAAATCATTTCGCTACTAATTTTTTTTTTAGCCATCGCCTCCGTAAACCTCGCAAATTTTTCCACAAGGCTGAGATGCATTCTCATTTACTTACTAACATTATTGTTTATTAACCTGCCCCTTTGTACGATTTCGATCTGCCCTTGCATTTTTGCGCACGCATCCTTGCCAGTTCATGGCATCAATCGATAATACAGCTTCCTTGATTAGATCTTTCCAATGTTGAGGCTTGTCAATTCTCTTATCAAATACCGGCCATCCTCAACTATCTTTTCCATCTGATGAGAGCTTCCAGTAGCTCATTGAGTTCATGGTGCGTTCGAATACGGAAGTCATTACCAACTTGCACTGGGTCAAAGATTGAATAAAGGAAGAAGACTGCATTGATGCCTTCATAGCTCTTCTAGGGAAAAGATGCCATCGGGTTGTGTCAAATTCGCATAGAGTATTCCTAAAGTATAACTCTTATGAAAGACTACACTGTATTTCAATATTTAACCCGCCATTTATTGTAAAAATTATTCATTTTGATATTTGCTTTGGACTTTAACGTGCACCCTGGTTCTTTAACGTGCACCCTGTATTGTCGTTCCTCTATGGCTTAGTTTTTAAGGGTAATTATGGTAATGACTTTAATGAATCAAGTTTACATATGTGTTTTACATATTCACACGATTTTATAGCCTTATTAAGTTTCCATTAAATTTCATTTTCATAAGAAGTGCAATCATTACTGTTTTTTTTATCTCATGCTATAAAAATATAACGTTACAAATATTTGATAAAATTTTTCATTTCAAATATTTATTTTTTTAAAATTTTTAATATCGTAGTTTTGTATTCCTTTAAAAAAAAAAAAATAATAATAACACCTCACTAGAAATCTTTTTTCATTTTTCTTTTCTACTGATTTCAGCATTTGAAAGTTATTGGAGTGTGAAAAACTATAATTTTTTTTTTTTTTGGTATGCTTAGTTTGTGGCAAATCTCATTTCGAACTTCTTTCGAACACATGTGTGGTATCTTTTCTTTACAGTTCTGTTTTTCTTCTTCCATTTATTTTTCTTTCATATTTTTCTTATATTAACACAGATTTTCTTAGATTTTTAGGTTTTCTTTTTCGAACGCAAATAAAAGAAAGGAAGGTTAAGTCATGCATATTTTGAACTCGTACCCAAGTATACAGTGTGTGGCTTTAAATATCGGAACTAAGTGAAGTCAATATTGAAATAATAATTGTTGTTGTAATAATATTATTGTGGAGTATATTCAAAGAGCACTTTAATAAAAGAATTTGAATTTCAAATTAGAAAATGTACGCCTACTTAGTTTAGGATTTTGACTGTTATACAGCGTTCGCTGGCAGCCATCGGTTGTGATCACCAGTGAGTTCCGTTTCACCCCAACTAAGGCATTATTTGCTATCGTAAATTAGCTTCCTTTGATGTTCTATTAAGGCAGAGGGCTGAGCTGGTGGCAGTAAGATTCAATCCAGTCAAATCCTGCCCCAATGTCAATGGTCTATGGACATGTTGCTATTCTTTAAAGACATAAGAACATTTGGTTCAACTATAGGGTCCCTTTTAACTTTCTGAATAGATCATTCGATTTTACAATTCCAACTAGAAACTTCTGTACAGAGGATCCAAAGTCTTCCGATGAAACCTTTGAAATCTACGCTGATGGCTCAAAGATGAGTAACATGGCTGTGGTATATTTTTTTATGGTTTCAGATATTGAACTTTCTTATAGGCTGTCTGATCATTACAGTGTTTTTCAATCAAAGGTCATATTAATTTTAAAAGCAATGCTTGTTGAATGGCAGAATTTTTCCTAAAAATCTCTTGATTTACTTAGACAGTCAGGCTGCAATTATGTCCCTAATAAACGTAGTTTCAAGGCCCATCTCTGTCCATTAAAGTCGAGGCCTTCTCAGAAAACTTTCGCATCGTTCAAACGTAACTCTCGCTTATGTTTGGGAACATGAAATTCTTTTATTTACTCCAAAAGTCGGGCTGCAATTAAGTCCATAACAAACATAGTTTCAAGCTCCGTCTTTGTTCATGAAAGTCGAGGACTTCTTAGGGAAATTTCACATCGTTCAAAGGTAACTCTCACGTGGTTTCCGAAACATAGGGATATCGTTGGAAATTGCGTTACTGAGGAGCGGGCAAGGACCGATATGGATCTCGTTATCTCCGACATGTTACAGGGTATAGGTATACCGATTGCTTCAGATAATTGCGATATTCTCCGCTCTTGTTACGAGAAAACTCAATCAATTTGGCGGCAGGAGGGCATGTGCAATATTGTTGAAGTCTGCTGGACAAGTATGGAAAGGAAGACGACTGACGCACTTCTGCCTATAAATCGTATAGTCATCTTTCGCTCAATGGCGATTTTTACGGACCAATGTCTTTTAGTAGACATGCCGAACGATTTGGCATTCCGTCAAACAACTTTTACAGGACCTGTGTGTCCGAGGAGCAATAAGTCTTTCAGTGCCCTGCTTTTGCCATAAAGAGTCGAAGTTTTTAGTCTCGGGACCGAGCTCTCTAATGTAAAGATTGCTGCAATAGAAAAATCTAATTTCAACTCGAGATGGTTTCTGTTAGGGAATGTTAAACCGGCTAGAATATATTGTGATATCGAACCCCTCTTTGTTTAAGATGGGTTCGCCACCTTACCTAACCTCCTCTTTTCTCATAAATCCTTCTGTTGAGTCAGAAATGCAACAATTTCGTTGTCTTCGCAAATATTTTTCTTCTCTCTCATTCCCTTTTTCTGGTAGAATTTGTTGGTTTAAGTTTCATTTTTGCATATCATTTTGTGAAACTTCTTTCTTTTATTTTTTCTTTTTTTTTCTTTTTTTTTTTGAATTCTTGACGTTTTTCTTTTGAGTTTTCCTCATGAAAACTTTTAAGCTGCCAAATTGTTGTTTAATTTCTGTTTACAAGAGTTGTTTTTATTTAAGTTTTTTTCGTTTAATTTTTAAACTTCATTTAAAAAAAGAAAATTACACTGTTTCCAAGCATAATTTATCAACGCATTCCAGTATAAAATTGTCTCTCTCCTTAATTATTTCAGCAACAATTTTTGTAGTTTTCTGTGGTGTAAGTTACTGACTGTCATTGTTCATAAAATGCACATTAAATTCATTAAGTTAGTAAAACAACTATACAACAACAACAACAACAACAACAACAACAACAATAGTGCACGAAAAGTAAAACAAAATGTAGAATTGAAACTTGTTGTTTAATTAAAAACTAAAAAATAAAACAAAGAGAAAAAATTTTTTAATTAATGTTCTACAAAAACAAAAAAAAACAATTACAATTTCATTTCGCTTCAATGTCATAAGTAATGTTTCTAGTTCTGGTACTCATATGGTAGGAAATGATTGTGATACTTTAGAAAAAATAAGAAGAAGAATAAAAAAGAAAAATAATACGAATTTTTAAATGAAACCTAATGGTGATTGGCAACTAAAGTCGCTGTAGTCTAGTAGGTAGTGTGTTGCGTTATTAGAAGTGAGTCCACCCTTCAAACCTTAGTTCGGACATTTCAAACAAAACGAAATAGAAGAAAAAATATATCTTAGGTGACTTCCTTTCAACAGATTTGTTGTAAAAACATTCGGAGAGTAAAAAAAAAATTGCCATGAAAATTTTCTCAATTATCTGTGGTTCGAAATCGACCTTAAAACTCATGTTTAAAATTAACAAACACAGTGAATGTGAGAAGCTGGGTTGTAATCCTGGCTAAAGGGTTGTAATAACAAATTATGTATGTATACATACATACATAACTGGCTATTACAACCCTTCAGTCAGGATAACGGCCTAGCTTCTCACACCACTTATGTTGTATGTGTTAATTTTATACATGAGTGGCGGGACCTACAGTTTAAAGTCGACACCGAACGACAGTTTTTTGAGAAAATTTTCATGGCAATTTTATTTACTCTCAGAGTTTTTGCTAGAAATCTGCTGAGAGGAAGCCGCCGAAGAAATATTTTTTTCATATTTCGTTTTTGATGTCTGGCCGGGGATTCGAACCCTGGCCTTTCGTCTAATAAGCGAACACAGTACCAACTAGACTCCGGCGACTTATTATGTATGTATAGCTCCTTTAAAAGAAAATAAATTGGAGCCCCACAATATGTGCTTCACATTCATGTGGAGTACATGATTCTCTTCGTTTCAATTATATGACACAGTACTTCAGACTGATTCGATCAAACAAACATCAAACATGACTTTTGTTGATACTTTTTATATTTTTTTTTTAATCTCCTTTCACTTCGTGAGTATTTGTTGCATTATAACAGTTTTTGAACAATTCTTTTCAAAGGAAATTGAAAAATATTTTCGTTAAATACGTATCTACGTATTGCTCTTTGCAGAAAATATTGCATGCGTGTATGTATGGGCTCACTGACACACATAAATACATCTAGAATTTGTATACGTTTGTATATTTCTATAGAAAATCACTCTGAAAATCATTGTGTATATTTATATTAAATTCTCGCTTGTATCCATAGGCAGAGCTGTAAATGAATGGCTTGTTGATGTAGTTTTTTGTTTAATTTTCAAGAAAGTATTCATTTTTCGTAGTACTAAGCAGTATTTTTACCATAATTTAATGAAATATTTATAAAATTTATTAAAATACAAAATATTTTAATATTTGAAGCATACTTTAATTAATTTATTCCATGATTTAATTCCTTTAACAAATAAAATTGTGCCAATGTTAAATACTTTTAAATGCTTGTGACATTATGATGTTTTCATTTGGTTGCATTAATATCCTGTCAATTTAAATGTGTCTTCATATTCGTTATTTATTTTATTTATAAAAAGTATTCGTTTAATATTATTCAACCCCATATTACCGTATTGCTTTGGTCGGACTTTAGAATGGAAAGCCCTGGTTAGCCAAACGTCCATGGAACGAATATTCATTTTTAGATTATGCACGGCTTAGCGAAATTACATTACGGTTTGGTAATCACTTTTATTGTTTTCTGTATTCTAAAAACGAATGGATATTACATTACGTTCCGCAGACGTTTGGCTAAGCGAGACTTAAGAAGTCGTTATGTGACAACAAAAAACTGTTTTTTTTTTCATTGTAAACATGATTTTCGAAATAAAATTTGTTTATTTGGGATGACAGAGCAGCCTTCATACTAGGTCAGACACTTTAATTCAAGAAATTTTGAATGTTTAAAGTGATACTAGCATTATTGTTCGCCAAACGTACCCTAGAACACAAAAGGCATGAAGTTCTCAGAGTAGAATTCAACCCTACAACCTGGTACATAGGAACTTCCAAATAAAGGCGATGTATGCATTCCATTTCGGTGTTTTCAACCAATTAAGGTATTTGAGATCTTGTTATCGCCACATTATAGTCATTTCGTTGGCTACATTTGGAATGAATTAAGAATGGAAACACGCATCCAGTACATCCAGTTCTGAAGGTCTGGATGGCCTTTAAGTGATGACCAATACAAAATTAAAATCATTCTACAATCTTAATTTACGTTTGACAGACCAAATGCTATCAAATAAAGTCGTCGTAATCTAGTAGGTTGTGTGTTGGCTCATTAGACATGAGGCCATCCAACTTCAAACATCTCCAACAAAATAAAAAAATGAAAAAATATTTCTTCAGCTACTTCTTCTCAGCAGATTTCAGGCAAAAGCTCTGAAAGAAAACAAAATTACGATGAAAACTTTCTCAAAAAAAAACTCTGTCGTTCATAGTCCTCTTTAAACTGTAGTTCCTGTCACTCATGTACAAAATTAACACACACACAACATAAGTAGTGTGACAAGGTAGGTCGTAATCCTGACTGATGGTAATTGGTAATGATCAATTATGTATGTATGTTTGTGTTATCTAACAGCCAAGCCACATATTTTGCTATCTCCGACAAATCAAATGGAATCGTAGTAAAGTTGGAAACGCACCACAAATCCGTGGCTATTGGCCTTGTTTTAAAACGTGTTGAATGTAATACACGTTGTCCTCCATTGGAATTTATGAAGAAATGGTGGCTGTAAGCATTGTTGCTGGGAACATTGATGCAGTAAACATTGAAGTTAGAAATTGTTTTGCAGGAAACATTGTTGCTTGAAATATTGTTGCTGGAAACATTGTTGCTGTATACATTGTTGCTGTATACATTGTTGCTATAATCATTGTTTTTGGAACCATTGTTGCTAGAAAAATTGTTCTTAGAAAAATTGTTGCTGGAAAAATTGTTGCTGGAAACATTGTTGCTGTGGACATCGTTGCTAGAAACATTGTTGCAGGTAACATTGTTGTTTTAAAAATTGTTCCTAGAAAAATTGTTGCTAGAAACATTATTGCTGTAAACATTGTTGCAGGAAACATCGTTGCTGTAATCATTGTTGCAGGAAACATTGTTGCTGAAAATATTGTTGCTACCTAACATCAATTACCGATCGATTAATAGGATTAATCGCTTGGTTGGTGTTCAAAGCTATGTGCCAATTCTAAGGTTCACTTCACTTCACTTCCTAGAGGTTCACTTCAAATATTGATTTTAAATCGAACATGAAAATCGAAACAAACATAAACAAAGCCACAGAATCTTTATTTGTTGGGGTGTATTGTGGAATGTAAAATTAAAATTTAGAAGTTTTTCCAAAACAGTATCCGAGTCTAAAGCTATGCTATAAACTTTGTTTTAAACTTTTTTATACGCATACAAACAAATGTTTGTAATAAACTTACTAACTTAACAGAAAATTAAAAATTTTTTTTAAAAGAATGCCACAAAAATTAAACAAATCAAGCGTAGAAGTGAAATGAAGAAAAAAAACAGAAAAAAAATATACAACCACGGGAAAATCATTATTTAGGGCGCGGTGTAGTCCATCTTAAAAGGAATATAATGGAAAACGTGTACGTTTTTTTAAATATCGAGCAGTTAGAAAAGACGTACCATAGTTTACTTTACGTTTACTTTACTTTTACGTTGATGTTTACATTGAAACGAAATGAATTAAAGGAATAACAAATACATACGAAGGCCCATAACAAATACTAACGAACATACAGCCAGTCGAACACAAAAGGGAATAAAAAAAACATATTCAAACCAAACTGTTAAGGAAGAGAAGAAAAAAGAAGAAAAAAATTTGTGATAACAAATGACAACAGAAAAAGGAAATGATAAAAATTGTAAGCAGACAGAAAAGGAAATACTTTAAATAACATAAATTTCCCAGAATTTAAATCCTTCACAACGAATACATGCCTACATAAATATTTATTTCTCTCCCACACTTATTCACACACATACATATACATTGTACATTAGCGTATGTATGTAATGCAAAACTGTTCAAGTATTTGTGGTTGAACAAATAATGGCAACACATTTGTACGAGTATTTGCACATGGATTCACTACGTTTTTACTTCATTTCACTTTTTTTTTTGTTTATTTTTATTTTTGTTACTCTCTCTCTCTCTCTCTCTCTCTCCCTCTAGCACTCTTTTTAACTCTCTTTAGCACACTTGTACGTGTTTGTGCATGAGAGTTTTATTTTTAAAATTTATCGCAACGCAGACGCATTAAAAAAAATGATTTTCAAGAAAAACTCTCAATTCCTTGGAAGCAATATAAAGAAGAGAGGAGAGCGAACAAAAACAAAAAAAAAAAAACACTGAAAATTTCACAAGGTAAAGTATGTGCTCGAATTGCAAATAAAAATTTGCAAAAGAAATTCAATTTTTTTTTTGTTCGTTTTTCTTGAAGAATTTAAAATTTAATTTCACAGAAAGGATTTCAATTTCTGTTTTCGATATCAGCTTGAAAGGTAACACCATTTCCAAAAGTACGCATATAAAATTCCTCACTTGGTATATATCGTATACGAAGTAGAGAAGAATAAAACAAAAAAAAAAATCTAAATAAACAAGTGTCAAGTATAGCCATCTAAAACGTAAAGTACAACCAATGACGTCATTGTTCTTTTCCTTCTTTTCTTAACCCAATGTAAAGTATGGACGTACGCATTGAATAATAATAACAACAAGGTCGACCTAGATTCACAAAAAACAAAAAAAAAAAAAGTATCCCCCCCCCCTTAATATACTGCCAAATGAAATGAAATGAGTTCGGGAAATATTTAAAGCCGAGAGTGAGAATGAAAGCTAGAGTAAAAGAGAGTGTATGTTCAAGAGAGCAATGACGTAACAAGGGAAAGGTAAGGTGTTATTATTACAGTGCCTTTTTTCCTTTACATACATACATCCATGTATTCTGTGTAATTGTGTCTATCGTCCTTTTTTTATCATTAGAAATTCTATTTATTCTACAAAGTACCCGAAGAACTGGAATTAATAACAGTCTAGTTAAGCATATAAAAGAGGGAACCTAAAACAACAACAACAACAATAACTATTGTATAATGTCAATGCAAAAAAAAAAAACGAAAGAAAAAAAGGAAAAAGAAAAAAAAAACAATTCAAATGGCAGAAACTGTAACACCTTTATCTTCTATTTTCTATGTAAATACCATAAAAGGTACGTTTTTTCTTCAGTAATCGAACAGTGTGTGTAGGTGGTTGGGTAGTTGTAAGATCCTTTAAAAACCACATAAAGTGTTGCTGATTACTTGAACATCAACATTATCAACGCAATCATAATACGATGCTGCAGTTATTATTGAAACAAAAGATATCCTTCGCCTCCATGAATTATAAAGTACAGGCAACAGAGAAGAAATTGAAAAAGACTGACAAAGAAATTGCGATTCTCTTTTTAAATTTTAGCTAATACGGCGTTTAAATAATTTCAAATATTCACGAATTTAATTGAATTTTTTTCTTTTTTTGAAAGAAATTTAAATTAAAAAGGATTAGATCCTCCGAGTATTTTTGCTTGAAGTAGCATAAAATGTTACATAATAAAGGAAATTTTATGAGAATTCAAGAAGTCGTTCTTTAACATCTCGCAACGATTCCGACAGTTTCATAAAGTTGTGGCTTTTATGCAAATTAACTTTACCAAGATATTTGCTATCAACAAACCCTAGGTGCCTAGGAATTTCTCATCACAACAGCAAGCACAATAACAGAGATGAGCCTCCGTTGTTTCCTCTACTTCTTTGTAAACAAAGCTACTAAAGAAGCAGGGTATTCCCAGCAGTGAGATATGCCACAAACATAACATAATTGGTCATTAAAAACCTTCCGTTAGGATTACGACCTAGCTTTGCATACCACTTATGTATTGGGTGTTAATTTTATACATAAGAGGCGGAACTTGCATTTTTTAAGTCGACATAAAACGAGAAACTTTTTCTTGGCAATGTTTTATTTTACTCGCACAGGTTTTTGCCTGAAATCTTCTGAGAGGAAATCACCGAAGAAATATTTTTTCGGTGGCCTGGTATTTGAACAGTGGCCTCATGTCCAATAAGTCAACACACTGCCTACTAGACAACGGCGAGATATTTCTCTACAGAAAAATATCATGCTGCCTTTGCAAATAAGCAATGCCTGTGTGAGAACATTTGAAATGAGAGTATGTACACCCACGGACCAGTGTTCGTTATAACTACTGTAGGGTTCCTAAGATAAACTCTAGTCAGGTTTAATAGGAATTTTGGTCTGCCTGTATTCATATCATACTAGATCTGTCTAGTTTCTCTGCAATAAAGTGATTAAATCATCTCTCCTTAGCAAATAAATTACGTCTGTGTTTGCTTCTCTGCAAAGGAATGCCTATCTCGTGTATGAGAATTCAATTGAAACTTCCATTGTGTTAGTTTTTGCAAATGTATTGGATTGTGTTTACATTCAGTACCCGCTTGACCAGAAACCCATAATAGGCTAACCGTCCAAAATCTCGCTATCTCTTCAAAATCAACCGACCTTCTTGGATAATCTTGAATGTAGTGTTCACAATCTCTAGGAATCTAATGGCGGATTAACTTACTTACAAAAATTCAGTTAGGATTACGACCAAGTTTCTCACATCATTTATGTTGTGTGCGTAAATTTTATTTATGAATTAAGGGACCTACATGTTATAATTGACGCCGAACTTCAAACGCCGTAGCCTGGTACATAGTATAGTATTGGCTTATTAGCCTTGAGGCCAGAGTTCATTCCCCAAGGGCAGACATCTTCAACAGAACCGGAATATGAAAAATATTTCTTCAGCAACTGCCTCTCAGTAGATTTTTTGACAAAAGTCATGAAAAAGTTTCTCAAACGTCCTCTCAAAAGTCGTCTTTAAACTGTAAGTTCCACCAAACATGTATCAAAATAAACACACACAATATAAGTGTTGTAAGAAGCTAGATTGTAATGCTGATTGAAGGGTTATAATGACCAATTATGTATGCCTGTATATTTGCTTTCATGCTCATGTGGCACTTACTTGTCACTTGATTTGTCAGCATGACAAAGAGCAAATAATATCTTAAAAGTTGTTGTAGTATTAAGTGCAACTGTTATCATGATGGCAACCATTCTCACAACACCTTCAAACGGTGTTTGATGATTCCTTTGCTCCAAAGCCAACCACTAAACCACGGCTCACTAGAATAGAGTCGGTTTGATTGAGGAGTTGCACAGCCAATATAAGTTTTTAAGAACTTTTTTGGGATATTGCTAGTTCGTAAGAGTTACTAACTTAGTTATCTTAAGAATATTTACAGGGAATCCTTACAGGGAGTCCTTACACGGAATCCTCGAAATGGATTCTATTTTGTAGTGCTACATAATGCCGTCCTAAAGCAATTGTAATGCTTTTTGCAGAAATACAAAGAAAGTGCAAGCTAAGAAGAGAATAGGATAGGAAATAAGAGATAAAAGAAAGGAGCATAATAACTATGCAACATTAATGATTATAAATGTAGCTTGACCAGCCATCTGGTGTTTCGAATAACGAGCACACGTATGTCTATAAAAGCACACACCGTCCATGCCATCTAAACAGAATATAAACCTTAAAAGCTTCAAACATTTATTGGCAGAAATAGTATTTCAAAATGGGTCAGTTCTTTACATTGGTAATACCATTAAGAATCTGCCCAAAATAAGATTTCTATTAAGTTTCGAAACTTAACGAATCCTAAAAAAATTCTTTTCCTTAAGCATTGTTGCTTAATATGATAATGTTTCTCATAAATTAGTTGCCTTTACCTTTTAAAAATTGTTTAGAAATCTGGCCATGATGTTATTTTCTACTGCAATATAACCAAAATACACATCTACACTTAAAATATTGTAGAAAAGAATGTTGTTGTTAATATTATTATAATCGAATAATAAAATTATCTTAGATCAGAACCTTTTTTTGTCATTCATTATTTTCTATTCCTTTTTAAGTATTTATGCGTTATTTTCTGGTTGTTTTATCTTTTGAATTCATAATTACTTGGACATACATTTGTATCATATCGTATATACATACATACATACATACATACATAAGGAAGGATATAAATTTTTAATTTAATGCAAACAGAAAACGTGTATGTTTGATTTGTGTATGTGTATGTGAATAGATTTGTTGAAATACACTGTGAAAATAAATGTTGAAATAAAACGTATTAGAAACGAAGCAAAATATTTAAACTTCATGAGATGAGATCATACGATAGTATACAGGTGAGTATGCTCACCTGTTTATTTTTCCATTAACTATTTGCTTTTAAAATCATTTCTATTCTCAATTCTTGAAATATTGAAACAAATTTTTCTTTGACATCAGCTGTCAATTAAAAATAATACAAGAGAACATGTCTGCCATGTCAAGAAAATATGCTTTCAGAATAATGTTGCACGCAATTAAATTAATTTTCGTGTAAATAAATTCTGCCACATATTTTCATTGCATCATAATCTCAATCTTTCGATATTCTACGGCATTTGAGGTTCTCGAGTATTATTTCGGAATGATCAATGATCAGTATTTGTGATGCTGGCATAAAAGATGCCTTTTATTAGCATACGACGGCATGCAATGTCATTGCTATCCATTAACCGTTATCTTGACAGGATATTGAACATGTAAACTCGTTACCAATAGCTCAATCCACAGCGATATTGTCTATTGCTGTCATAGACTAGCACACGCAAGGAGTAACATTGATCTCTTTGAAGACTGCTTAACAGAGGACCTATTCTGTGCTATACAAATGGTTCAAGAAAAGATTTTGGAAACAGAAGCAGCAGTCTTTAGCCACAGAATAAACTATATCCAGCTCATGGGGAAACTTTTGGGTATCTTCCAAGCGGCAGCCTATGCCATTGGAAGAAGTGATCAATTCAACTTGGTTAGGAGGCATAAAAATCACGGCCTAGCAATAATATTTGACATTTGGAGTGCCATTCGAGCACTCAACTTTCATTCGATTAAATTGGAAATAATATTGGGCTGTCTGGTTAAGCTAGTAAGGTTAAGCTCTGCTGGATTCCAGGTCATGTAAGAAATTTGGGTAATTTTGGAAAATACTTTCCAACGAGACTTAGTACCAAAAATGTATCCATTAATCGGGAAACTGCATACTTTTTTAAACAAGGAACTATTTGACAGTATACAGATGGGTAAACAACGAATCTCATCACAGGAGCAGAAGTTCTTGGTCCAAGAGTGTAATATTTAAAGTCAATGAGAAAACTCATCAGGCTCTTCCAAGCGGAAGTCTGTGTCACCGCAAGAAGTGATCCAATTCAATTTGGGTAGGAATTACACAAGAAAGAACATAGTAATACTATCAGGCAGTCACATCGCCATTCGAGCACCCAGCTCATACGAGGTTAAATCGAAAATAGCATGCAACTATCTTGATAGCAGCAGTACTCTAGTAGGTAGTGTGTTGGCTTATTAGGCATAAGCCCACGGTTCAAATAGCCGGTCAAATATCAAAACGAAAATATGAAAAAAATATTTCTACAGCGATCGCCTCTAAGCAGGTTTCTGACAAAAACTCGGAGAGTAAAATAAAATTGCCATTAAAAATTTTTTTAAAAATCTGTCGTTCGGACAGTAACGCCACTCCTATATGAGAATAATACACACAACACAAATGGTATGAGAAGCTAGGTCCTAACTGAAGGATAGTAAAAACCAATTATGTATGTATGTGTGTGAGCAAACAGATGAGCTCGTTAAGAGAGGATCTTTCGAGGACCTTCTGTAGAAGATTAAGGGCAAATGTTTGAAAAGGTATGCTCAACAAAAGGGAAGACAAAGAGCAGCAACGACTCTTTTCAAGCCAAGTGGGTTTGAAGCAAACAATAATAGGATGAAATGGTGAAACTACAATAATAGAAGATCTCAGTCAGGCATCAAACTATCAAAGAAAATCTTAACATTGATAAGCAGTCTTTTGATAAAGCACTATAGAATTACGATACACTAATACAGAATGAAAATTTATGAGAGTTTAACATATAAATTCTATGACAATGGGAGTGAGTTATCGGAAAGCATTCTTGAAACTGTTGGAGTATTAAAGCATCGCCGAAAGAAAATCCTTAAGACCTCTTTGAAAGTTTAATGAAATTTGTGCTGACATACAAATACATAGTCCATGCCTCATAATAACATAATATATGTCGTTGTACAGCCATCCTAATTTAGAATTTTAGCAAGCAAGTCAAAAATTCTACAAAAAATTTTTCACAGTGTCTACCTGCTACAACTCTGTTGTGGTCTATGGTCCTTAGCCACACTAGGTGTTATTTGCATAAACAAGCAATTGTCACCTCTAATGCAATCTCTTATGCCACTAAGAGCAACAAAATCATTTTATCTGTTGTATGCAACATTATTTCGTTCAGACGTATAAAGTGCATACGAATACTCATGTTTGCATAGAACTATTGAATGAGAAGATCTCCGTGTACATTTGGATTTATGTGTCCTTAAAGAACACTAAACAAATGCTAAATAGTTAGAAATCATGGTGAATAATTTGTAGATAAATTAACGCTGTGTTGTTGTTTTAAATACAATGATGTTGTATGTTAAATAAACTGAAATAAATTTGAAGAATTTTCAATTCAAAGCTGATATCCGTGTGTACATAGGAGATCTATTTGCTCCAAGGATTTGTTTACTTAAATTATGATTTGGCATTCAAGAATTTTTGAATACTTTTTAACAAACAAACTTCAATTTCATATACTGACTCAAAAATAAAGTCGATTTTCTAATTTCCTTTTCTACCACAATTATAGAAATTGCTTCGGAGAAAGTAATTTTAAAGCAAGGTCTCCTCCCTCCTTATAAAACCTTCTTGGCTAAATTTTAAGAATGTCTTCCTACAATCATTAACTAATTATTCCGTAGAGTAAAATGAAAATTTCTTTTTCAATTTTACAAATTACAACAATTCCATACATTGCGTGTATCCCCGTAGTAATTAAATAATAGTTCCTTAGAAGACCAAATACCCAGGCTATGAATATTTAATTACTTTTCATATATAATTTATTAAAATAGTTTCAATGATTATTATTGGCAAACATCTTAATACACAAAAAGTGTTTAAAAATGTTTCAAATTTCAATTTTCATTATATACGTTTGTTCATATAGAAATTAGAAGAAGAAGAAGAAAAAAAGAAAATCGTATAAAAAAAAGAAAACATTTTTAAGCACAAAACAATTTCGCATGAATTTTTTTCATTTGATTTCCGTTCTAAAATATTTTTTTGTATTGTTATTGTTGTTGTTATTGTTTTTATTATTGTAATATTGCTAGAATTTCTATTGAAATTTATATTGAATGCTAATGCTAAAGTGCAAGTGTGTTAATAAATAAATAAATCCGATCAATCACTTTAAAGTGAGGTTATAACTTTTGAGTGGCACAATAAATTGATTGATTGACTGTGTGTGCATTTGTATAATTTAACTGCTAAATACCCTACACCACAGACAATTTGTTTTATTGCGTTCATGGAAATATCTTTAAATTTTTGTACAAACATAAATACACAAACAATTGGTCCTTAAAACCCTTCGATCAGGATTACAGCTTAGTTTCTTGCACTACCTACATGAGTATCGAGACGTATAGTTTAAAATCGACTTCGAACGACAGTTTTTTTTGGAAACTTTTCATGGCAAAGAATATTTGACAGAAATCTGCTGAGCGCAAGTCACCGAACAAATATTTTCTTTTTTAATTTTGGTTTGGTGTTTGAACCGTCGCCTCCTGTCTAATATGCCAACACAATACCTAGTATGCTACGGCAACTACAGCAGAACAATTATAATCGTTTATTAAATTGAAAACGAACATTACACTCAACATAGTTCTACGAACCTGCAGGACTAGCGGATTTTATGAACTCAAATGCAAACCCTGAATTTGAACAGATTCAGTACAACCATGACAAACTTTATATGTTGGATCTCAAAATTGAACCAACAGATGTGACTACATGTGTTAGCTTTAACCCAATATGGTTAAGAGTGCAAGCGGGTTATCGCTGTAATGGTAGGCGTGTTCGGCAACCAATCACACTAAGAAGGGTAATTGAACAGTCTAACAAATTGTGAATTCTACTTTACATGATGTTCATAGATTTCAAGCAAATTTTTGACATGGTAAAACGCTTATTTATATGGAATACACTCAAACGGAAAGTACCATAATGTGGAAGTAGGCGCACTGCATTAGTGGATCTACAAAAGCCTTTGTCTGGAGAAAGTTTGCCCACTTTCCGCATTGTCTTTTGCTAAATAAGAATTAAAGTACACAAACATAATTGATCATTACAACCCTTCAGTCAGGATTAGGACCTAGCTCTCATACCACTTGTGTTGAGTAATTTATTTTTATACATGAATGGCGGGACCTGTAGTTTAAAGTCGAATCCAAATGACAGATTTTTTGAGAAACATTTCATGGCAATTTTATTTTCTTTCAGAATGAAGAAAATCTGCTGAGAAAAAGTTGCCGGAGAAATATTTGTTTCATATGCTCGTTTTGATGTCTGATCTGGGCTTTGAACTGTAACGTTGCGTTTAATAAGCCTCTCACTCTACCTACTAGACTACAGAGTCTTCAGATATTAAAGTAGCATTCCATAAAAGGGAATTAATTTAGGGGTTTGATACATAACTCGAAGACTTAGATTGTGCAAAGCCTCAACGATATGCAAAGTAATACGAACTTGCTGATCAGTTTGACAAAAAAGCCAGGAGGTGAATATCATAATGACTCAAGCTATACGACGAAACTGTCTAGGCTCACAAGCACATATCGAAGGCCAATAAATATTAACAGTTTTTGCTATGCGGGTAGCATAATCACACTAAGAGAGGGGACTAAAGAGAATATTCACACAAGACTAGGCAAGTCTAAATTTTTTATTTTGGGGCACTATACTATCGCATGGAGAAATCAAAATCTAATCTCTAGATTCTCATCGCAATCAAAAATATTTTCATTGTGACAATAATGACAATAATACCTCATGGAACTTTTCTATCGTTGCAAGTTGTTTTTTTTTTCTTAATTTTCAAATAATCAATGTATTCGTACCAATTAACCAATGTAGCATGAGCTTTGTGACACAGCATGCGGACGAAAAGATGTTGCTAAATCGACAGTGATGGCGTTGCCAAAATGTCGTTTCCAAAGAATGATAAGCAGTTTTTCAGGCTGTATTAGACTCTCTTTTGGTTTTCATATGTATTGGTATTGCGCCAAATTCTATGAGAAATTTCCTATTGTTGGACATTTTTTTCTTTTCGTAAATATGCATGTAAATTGGAATATCCTGCATGAAATCAATATCATCATAGGGAAGTAAAATCTGGCAAATAATTATCAATTTAAAACAGAAATTGCAAATACTTGTTAAAAAAAAGACAGGGGAAAGACTTAAACTAAAATCTCTAGATGCTATCAAAGTAGGTGTCAGTCTGTGGGGAAATTCGTGTAAGGGAGGATCTCTCATACACAAGGCAAACACTATTGAAGTGTTGATAGAACAGAGCTCGATTAGATACCAACGGACGGCTATCGTCCTGATACTTCGAAGTTATATATTCTGTATGCCCTGATATCAAACAACTATTGGTAGCCTAAAAATTAAAAATTATCTTTAAATGTGTTCTTTTGTTACCTATGTTCCACAGAATAATAACTAAAAGGAAAGAAGGCATGCCTTGCATTCGACTACTACCAACACTAGAGGCTCAAAATACTCAAATTTTTCGTGTGCATTTGTAAACATATTTTTCAAAATTTTTGACATTTGAATTTAGCGTTTGAAATTTTGTTTTTGTTTTCCTCATTCATATAATTAGTTCGAGTTCTCAATTGTTAAATTTTTATTTCTGTCATAATACAAAAACAAAAATTTTTTTTTTAACACAAACAAACATTTTATCGAAAGTGTGTTGTTATGAGTATTTTTACTAAAATCAGTTCATGCAACATTATATTTTTGAATTTATTTATTTATTTACTTTCATTTTGTTTGTTTATTTTTTTTTTTTTTTTTTTTTTTTTTTTTCTTTTTTTTTGTTATTGGGGCACAATAAAATTTTTCTGTTCATGTTGTTATTGATATTGCAGGCGCCCATATTAGTTTCACTCCAATCATTTATTATTTTTGCATTGAAATTCATTATTATTATAATTATTGTTGGTTTTGGTTTTATAAATAAACTAGAAAATAATTTTAATTATAAAGTTTTATAAAACGGAAATGCAATCGTTAAAAAAAAATAATTTCTATCACTGCAATTAAATCGCATATTTATGTACGCTTAGCATGAAGTAAGGTTAGATGCTTCTAAACAGCCAGAAACCTACTGAGAGGAAGTCGCCGAAGAAATCTGTTTTATTTCATTTTGTAGAAGATACTTGACCTGGAACATATTACCTACTAGAATATGGACACTGTGTGGAATGTATTATCTTCTAAATGTTCGCCAGGGCTTTTCTGGATGGATGGCATTTGAAATGTTAAATTTTCCGTAACACACATGATACATAAATCAGGATGAATTTAAGAGTTCTCATGAATTATGTCTGGTTTGAAGACTCTTGCACTTTGTGGCTTATTCGCTTACAGAAACTCCCAAAAAACAATATCCCGCTCGTACCGAATAACCAATGTAGGATGAGCTATGTGATCACTGTATTGTCGAAACTACATCCAATTCAAGCCAAAAGAAGTCTGTAATTATCTACAGTGACGGCCTTGTCAGAATCGTTCTGAAAGTGATGTAGGCAATGATGCCGTCAGCCTAAAATCCACATCAAATATTGAATTTTTCGTGATGCATAAGACTCTCTTTAAGATTTCATATGGTTTGGCATTGGCCCAAATTCTATAAATTCAGTTGTTCATGTTCCTATTCACCCCTGTCTCTGGAAGATGATT
>QOCX01000457.1:21951-53035 GCA_005959815.1 Sarcophaga bullata
CAACTACTCCGGACCCATACAGTGAACACCCGTTGTTGTCTATAGTCGCCTGAATGATTTGACAAATCACATATGTTTACATAAACAATTGACCATTATAACCCTGGAGTTAAATTTACGACCTAGGTTCTCACATAATATTGTTTTGCGTGTTATTTTTATATTTGAGTGGCTCGAGCTTCAGTTTAAAGTCGACTTCGAACGACAAATTTTTGATTAGCTTTTCATGGCAATTTGAGGGGAAGTTCGCTTAGAAATATTTTGTCATATTTCGTTTTGTTAGAGTAGTCAGATCTGAGGTTTGAACCGGGGCCTCATGTCTAATAAGCCAATACACTATGTACTCTTGACTACGGCAACTTCAAACTGATGGCGACAGATGTTGTTTCACAAGATTATCGTTATGAACTGTCATGTCAAAGCTAATATGAAAACAAATCAAACATTTTAACATTCGCACATTTTAATTCATTTTAGACAATTAATGAAAATGTTCGGTGTTGCCATAGTCTAATAGGCAGGGTTTTGGCGTGATACAATAAAATTCTCATGAAAAGTTTCTCACAAATCTATAGTTTGGAATCGACTCTAAGTTGTAGTTCCTGCCCCTCATGTATAAAAATAATGCACATAAATCATAAGTGGTGTAAGAAGCTAGTCTATAATCCTAACTAAAGGCTTGTAAAGACCAATTATGTTTGTATGCATGTATGTACGTATGTGTGTACATTCGTGGTTATGTGTAGTTTATTAGTAATTACATATTAAAACGTGTTTCTCTTTATAACACAACAAGGCATACGAAAATTAAAAGATAAAGGTTTTGTTAGTTTACGATTGCCATCAAATATAATATAAATCTTGAAATATGTAAGCTTGTATTATAATACAATTTAAAAACATTTCAGTATTCATATGAATATTAATAAAAAAATAGAAACAAAAAATTTTTAAATTATGATAATGGTTTCGAAAATGAATTCCGAGAATTTGTAATTCATCTTGAGTGAAATTATTTTCCTTTGTAATCTTTAGTGTTTCATCAAAATCAAAAAT
Organism: Sarcophaga bullata; assembly: GCA_005959815.1. Classification (NCBI taxonomy): domain Eukaryota; kingdom Metazoa; phylum Arthropoda; class Insecta; order Diptera; family Sarcophagidae; genus Sarcophaga; species Sarcophaga bullata. Next base: position 23,008 of record QOCX01000457.1, read on the forward strand.
GTTTTCATCGTGACAATAATGACAATAATGAGTCAGTCAATGGAATTTTTCTATCATTTCAGTTTGTTTTTATTTTTTTTTTTTATTTTTCAAATAATCAATGTATTGTCTGGCCCCTCATACGTATGAGTAATATTCTATTGGCCAGTTGGTATTCCATATTACTCATACGCCATGTCGGACATTTTTTTTCCCCGTCAACATGCATGCAAATTGGGAAAAACCTAGAAACAATGTTTTGAAAAATTTTAAAATGCATTTGTTTGTGTATTTATATTCTTGATAATTGTGAATTACTTTAATACAAATGATCTTCATATCGAATCGATAGTACAATACTGTATCGATAGATATTATAACATGGGGTTTCAACAGATTTTTTTTTTTTTGCCGGAAATCAAAAATTTATAAAAAAAGTAAAATGTGATGACAAAATGAGGAATTATGAAAAGAAAAGTAACAATTTCAATAGCTAAACAAAAACAATCGACAAATTAAAAAAAAAATTGTACATTTAGAAAGAAATAGGTAATCAATTCGGGCTTTGTAAACTGAGCAGCAGGAAGCATTCTGACCTAGTTTGGTACAATGGAAAATAGAGGAGGAAAATAGAGGAGAAAACGAACATAGCGATTCAAAAGGTCGGAGCATGGCTTGATGAGGCAGGTTTAACACTTGCTGCACATAAAACGGAGGCCGTTTCGATAAGCGGCCGGAAGATAATGGAGAAGATGGAGTGACCATTGGAGGCATCAAGATCGAATCGAAGAGGTTCATAAAATACTTAGGAGTGATCATCGACGACAGATTGAACTTTAAGGAGCACGATAAATTCGTCAGCGAAAAGGCATTTGTAACGCAGTGAGCACTGACGAGGATGATGCCAAATATTGGAGGACCAAATCCATTTAAGAGGAGAATAATATCGAGAGTTGTAACCTCGATAATGTTATATGCTTGCCCAATATGGACGGAGGCACTCTCCGTCGGGACAACAAAAGGAGGAAACTGTGCGCCGGGTGTATCGTCCTAAGTGCGATCAGGCAGATATGTGGCTTCAGGACAGTGTCTGATGAAGCGGTACTGGTATTGGCAAACACAATACCGATAGACATATTGGCTGATGAGATGAGGCAGCAGCTATAAGAGCGGAGGAACGAAGGACTTCCATGCACAAATGGCAGTTACGGTGGGAGAACAGTTTAAAGGGGAGATGGACATTTCACTTTGTTCCCGATACAACCTCTTGGATGAAGAACGATCTAGCTTCTGACACCACTTATGCTTTGTATATTAATTGTATACAGGAGTAGAGGGACTCACAGCTTAAAGTCGAAACCAAACGACAGATTTTTAGGAAACTTTTCATGGCAATTTTATTTATTCTCAGAGTTTTTGCCAAAAATCCGCTGAGAGGTAATCGCCGAAGAAATATTTTTTCGTATTTCAATTTTGTTGGAGATTTCTGTCCCGAGGTTTTAATTGAAGCCTCATGTCTTATAAGCTTACTGACTAACTGCTAGCCTACTGCGACTTATATTGGACTAGATGTAGTAAATAAATTGAGAAATTAAAAAGTTCGTGTTGCGCCCTTCTTATGTTCACCAATATTGTTCTTCCGAAGAGATTATTTGCAATGCGTTGGATAAATTCGGGTTCACTGGTTTCGTATATGATCAACCACCACCAGAAAACATCGCAACGGTCCGTCAGAGTTTCAAGATCACATTGACGAATCTTGTGTCTTGACCTGGTTCTGCACCCGTTCGAAATTCAACTGACTTACATACATACATATTTGGCCATTACAAAACTTCATTCAAGATTACGACGATTTTATACGTAACGATTTTATACATAAGCGGGATGTACAGTTTAAAGGCGACTCCGAACGACAGATTTTTGAGAAACTTTTCATGGCAATTTTATTTTTATTCTCAGAGTTTTTGATGTTTGACCTGGGATTTGAACCGTGGCGTTACGTATAATAGCTACTTGATTACAGCGACTTAAACTGACTTAGAAACTAAAAATAAACGCCAATAGTTGAAGACGTGTGTTTGCTGATGAACTCTGTCTCAGCTGCTACTAATTTTCATTGAAAAACCATCTTCAGTTCATCAAAGAAACGTAAGATCCACCGAAAAGACCGCTGCTATACATGGGAGTGTGAAAAACCCAAACATTTTTACCAATTTTGAGTCTTACTTACTTAGCCCGGCCCTCTTTCAGAATTCAACTGACTTAGGAAATGAAAATAATCGATCATAGTTAAAGACGTTTGTTTGTTGAATGAACTCTGAATCGGTTGGCAATTGATCATTATTTTGATTGAAAAATTCTTTTCAGTGAGGATGACCATTTCTGAATGAAGAACGCAAATAAGTTATAAATCGATCGTTAGAGGTAACATAAGCCAATTTTTAGATCAACTTCAGCTTGATTTAGGTGACAGAGTTATAGTTAGTAGAGTTATGCAGCTGAAACCGTGGCGTATATTTGAATGATGTTGTATACCACATGCGAATAAAAAAATTTCGATGATATCACAGACTTTATTTTATTTGAATTAAAAGTCGGGGAGCGCTTAAAAAAGACCCTATATAATAGAAATATATTGAAAATTATAAATATTTTGTAAAGCTGTTTATATGCGAACTAGCTTCTTCTACTTTTAATGATTTTCTAAAACTCAGGAGTAGAAAAAAATAACTGCTCAGAATGCAAGGCAGAAATAGTTTGAATATTCAGCGAAGAAACAAATCAAATTCAAATGTTTTTAACAAGAAATCCTAATATTTTAATATACAAATGCTTTGGCAAGGCATCAAGATAAATTTCTTTCTAATTCCGGGGATAATTTTTGTTTTTCCAAGGCAACCTCAACGGCAAGAACTACAAAAAAAATTAAAAAAGCACTCCTTAATAGGATGAAAATTAAAACAAATGTGCCAAGAACTGAAACTAAAGTACAACTAAAAATGGCCACTGTTAATGTTTCTTTTGTTTGAAAATTAGGTTTGCGTTACTACCCAGGCGCAAAACAGGAGGATGAAAAAAATCGCCCACAATATAGTATAAACAGCCAAAGCCATTAAACTTATAAAAAAAAAGAACAAGAAGATTCCAAACTAAAATCGTGCAAACACACGAAATTGATGACCAAAGAAAATAAACAACAACAACATAAACATAATGAACATGCTCCAATTCATGTTTAATTATGCATTTAGTAATCCCGCAGTAACAATGTGTTGTAACAATATCAGCAAAATTAAATTGTCCTGGGGAATGGATCAAAAACACAACAACGTTTTAGGCTGTCCTAACACAAATAAATTGAATAAATTTAAATAAATTTATTTAAAAAATAGTGTCCCAAAACAAAAAATAAAAAAAGGATTTCAAACTAATTGTTTAAATGATTATTTTATTGGAATTTTCAATATTTTAATGACCAACTCCATTTGATAATTTATATTCAATGAAGGAAAATTAAAATATTCTGTTGGAAACAAAGGAAAATTTATTTAATTTCTCAAAGGATATTCAATTAAAATCTTTATTTACAAGGGCAACAAGAACTTGAGGAAAAGTTTTGAAACTAAAAAGTATAAATGGATGCCCTTTAAGCCTCATCATCAAGCATTATCCTAAGATACCTTTAAACAAAGTCTTCCATTTACATTACAAGTCAAGTGAAAATAGATTCCAAAGAACATGTTCTTAAAAATCATAATACGAAAGCCCAAATTTTCTAAAGAATCTCAAACAATTTAAAAATAATTTTTCCCCCCTCACATGTAATAGTTTTGCTTACGTCTTCAATTGTTTATTGAAAAAATAATTTTTTCTTAAATTACAATTGAAAGATTTTCTCAAAACGAAAAATTCTCTCGATGATATTAATATCGTTCGAATAAATAAAATTAATTTCAATTGTTGAAATGATTGAGAAAAATGATTTAAAAGTTGAGTGAAATATTGAAATGCAAACAAATATCATGAATTTTCATTCAAGGTCAATGAATATTTAGATTTCTATTGTGATTAATTTCGTTCAGTATTTTAGCACAGACAAGTATTCATTCTGATAATTAATAACAAGAAAAAAAAAAGTTGATTAATAGGGTCTTACAACAGATGGCTCAGAACTTTGCTAGTTCATAATGACTATCTTGTTGAAACTATCATCCATTAAAACAGTTCAATCATACATGCATACGCAATTGGTCATAACAATCCTTCAGTCAGAATTACGATCTGGCTTCAAACACCAGTTCTGTTGGATGTGATGTGAGTGTTGGGACCTAAAGTTCAAAGTCGGCTCCGACTGACAGATTTTTGAGAAACTTTTCATGGCAATTTTTATTTTGTCTCAGAGTTTTAGGCAGAAATCTGCTGAGAGTAATTTTGCCGAAGAAATATTTTTTCAAATTTCGTTTTGTTGCAGATGTCTGACCTGAAGTTTGAACCATGGCCACATGGAAAGCAAAATACTTCAATCAGTTTTAGCAAATTACTATGGATGACCGAACCTTTTGATACTGTGGGAGGTTTCAGACAAGGCGATCCCTTATCATGCTACCTCTTCAACTTCGTAATTGAGAGTGTTTTGCGAAAGGCGGGAGTGCATCGCAATGGCACTATCCTCCATAAAAGTGTCCAGTTGCTTGCGTACGCTGACGACATTGACATCATAGGGCGTACCAAGCGAGATGTTACTGCTACCTTTAGCGCTATTGAAAGGGAGTCCGCGAAGATGGGTCTGGCAGTAAATGAGGCCAAAACAAAGTATATGTTATCGACAAGTAGAGAATTCTCCGATTACGGCCGATAACTATACTTTTGATGTAGTCAAGGAATTTATCTATCTTGGCCTGCCGTTACCACCAAAAATGATGTCAGTCTGGATTCAAGCGCAAGATCACTCTTGGCAACAGGTGCTACTATGGTCCCAATAGGCAATTGAGTAACAGAGACCTCTCTCGTGCGACGAAACTAATACTCTACAGGACTCTCATCCTACCCGTGCTTTTTTATGGCGCAGAGGCATGGACCTTATTAAGCACCGATGCAGCAGCCTTGTAAGTATTTGAGAGAAAAATCCTACGTAAGATCTTCGGTCCAGTGCGAGTTGGCGAAGATTTCCGATTCCGATACAACAGTGAGCTGTATGAGCTCCTCAACGACATGGACGTTGTGCAGCGTATTAATATCCAGCGGCTGCGCTGGCTCGGTCATGTCGTTCGAATGGAGGAGAATGCTACGGCGAGACGGGTAATTGATGCTTGTATCTGCGGAAGTCGGCGAAGAGGACGACCTTGTATCCGTTGGAAGGACCAAATCGAGGAAGCCCTGTCGTCGATTGGTGTGACCAACTTTCGTAGGCGCGCAAGAAGCTGAGGCGTCTGGAAGGATGTGTTGCATCAGTCCGAAATCCGTTAGTCGGGTTGTTATGACCAATTAAATAAGTAAGTAAGTAATATGGATGACCAGAAATAGATATAATAATAGATAATAGGCTGTTGGAGTGGTATCTTTGACACTAAAAACTCATTTGAACACACACAGCTGCCCGTTGTTGGCAAGAAATAACAACGTGAGGCAGTTGAAAACAGAATCCAAATTTCATCAACAAATCATCTCCAGCGATGAGGATAAATGATTAGGTGAACAAACAATACTGCTATTTGATCTCGTTAGATTTATTTTTGTAGAATTTTTAAGCCACAAACCACAACGTTCCTCATAGTCATCACAACCCATGACAACGCTCAAATTCAGGTCCGATTTATGCATTGAACAATTCGATTGATCTCCTGCCATAGAATCTGTCTGGAACACTTGAACGATCTTATATTCGTTTCAACGAAGTAAAAATATTTAATGATATCCCTCCCATACTTACTTCCTTACATACATAATTGGTCATTACAACTCTTTAGTCAGGCCATGCCTTTTCAAACATCCGCCCCTTATCCACAGAAGGAGTCCGATAGTTCTACTCTGTCCAAGCTTGTCTGTTTGCTCACATACATACATACATACATACATAATTGGTCACTGCAACCGTACAGTCAGGATTATGACCTATCTTCTCACACCACATTTGTTGTGTGTGTTAATTTTGATACATGAGTGGCTGGCCCTACAGTTTAATATCAGTTCCGAACAACAGATTTTTAGGAAAATATTTCATGACAATTTTCTTTTATTCTCCGAAATTTCACCAGAAAACTGCTGAGAGAAAGTAGTCGAACCTACACTACACCTTTAGTCATACTTTGTTTAACTTAAATTTAAGATTAGAAAGCTCCTAAGAAAGACCCTGTTTTATCTACACTATGCTTACGTTTTCAATCGTAAAATTCTTAAAATTTTCTTTCGAATTTGTGGCAATTAATGTCACACTAAACTCAAATAGTATGATATTGATTGAGTTTGCAATTCTAATGATTATGAAAACTTTCCATCTCTGGCATTTATTTTCTTAATTGTGACAGTTTTTCTAGGTGTTTTCTCAATGTGGTGATGAATTTTGTTTTTATTTTTCTTTTTAATTAAAAAAATCTTTTTTTTTTAATTAATAAAAGTAAAGTCTGTGTGTGTGTGTGTGTTGTGAAGATTTTTACTTTTCTTTCAAACTAATATTGTTGTTGTTGTTGTTTTTCTTATTAGAATGAAAAAATAAAGAAGAAAAAAATAAGCCATCAATGGCACCCTTCAATATCTCACTCATTAATTTGGCATCTAAATTGCAATCTTTTGTTTTTGTTTTTTGTTTTTTTAGTCATTAAACTGTAATAGTAGCAGTAGTAGTAGTAGTAGCTGATGTTGTTGTTGTTGTTGTTGTCTTTTCTTTGTTTATTCGATTCAATGTTGGTTTGTTTATGTATGTATGTATGTATGTACGTATGCATATCGGGCATGTTCTAAAGTTAATTCAAAGTAGTTCAAGAGTACGATACGTATTGTTTATATTTATTTAGATGAGACTCTTATACACATACATACATATGCTATGCCACTACAGCTATCGATACATTCACATACTCACATACATACAAAAATATAAATATAAACACTTTGAAATATAAACAATAATACGATAATAATAATAAAAATAATGCAGAAAGTACTTGCAATTGTATATCACATTCATTTCAAGGTGGAGGTTGTTGTGTTCACTATTTTTAATTCGATTACTTTCTAATGTGTTTGACCTAAAAAATCTCTTAATAGGGATACTATCGAAATGGTTGTAGTAGCACATCGATATACAATGCATCAACGTTTTAACGTGAAATAGAAAAATGTGACACCTTTTTTGTAAAACTTTTGTATTTCGCATAAAGTGTATGTGATATGATCATGCATTATATGATATCATGCATGGCATGTCATTATACCATCATGCATAAATGATGAAAAAAATTTTTTTTATCAGTTTGGCAATGTTTTCCAGTTTTTCTCTCATATGTGTGGTGCACATTTAAGTCGAATACTTTTGCTATTAAAACAGGAAGATGGCTTGATTAGAAGTGCATAGCATTAAAACCATTACACTTTATGCAGTGTAGCCTTTATTACTCATATATGTACATCAGTCATGCATGATGTTGTAATTACAAGGCAGTAACACTTACTATTCCAAGCTCACATTATTATTTATTCGCGATCAGAAAATATTTCAAGCAATTTGTTGTAGAAAACCTCCTAAATTAGACTCCCTTCCATCATAAATCCTTTCAGCTATTATAGGCACAACCTATTTGGGGACACAATAATGTCACCAGGCTAGTGAAGAGTCTATCGACCAAGTGCAGGACAATCATTCTCATGCAACACATAATTGTTCATTACAACCCTTCAATCAGAATTACGACTTCGCTTCTTACAACATTTATGTTGTGTGAGTTAATTTTATACATGAGCGGCAGGGCCTACAGTTTAAATTTAACTCCGAACGCAAGATTTTTAAGAAACTTTTGCAGAAATCTGATAACAGGAAGTCGTCAAAGAAATATTTTTTCATATTTCGTTACGTTGGAGATGTCTAACATTGGGTTTGAAACACTAGTCAACACACTATCTACTATAACAACGTCGACTTCACATCACTACATTAAGCGATGAAATCTTGTGCCTGTAAAAACCTTATTATTCGGGGTTTTCTCTCATAAAACTCTATTCCAGTCTAATATAATGAAGTTCAAATTCCGTACCGTAAGGTCTAAGGACTCACACATCATTTTCGAAACCATTATGGTAGACTGATGGTTTTGAAGAACCATTGGTCTTCATTGTCTTCCAATGACATAATGTTCTATCCGGAAAACTGTAGAGTAGACACCCACTGAAATCGTCTTACTGTGTCATATAATTCCCCCCTTCCTGATCTACTTTTTTCAATTTGGATTCGTGGCAACCTAAATTTGAGAAGTCGCTTCGAAGTTCTTAAACTTGATTTGCAAGTCCTTAATGACACGCAAAATTTTCTAAAGAGGACTATTTTTGATAAAATCGTGTCTTCATAGAAAGTCTTGTAAAAACTTTAATTATGCTTTCAACTTTAAAAATTCTCTTTAATCTCGCTTCAATACTTTATAACAATGGCAAAGGAGTGCCATTGGCAGAAGGAGATGATCTCACTGCTGCCATAACAACAACGCAAATGATTCGATGGAATTTACCCAAATCGCTCTCTGGTATTTCTTTGCGTAGTCTGTAGACGCATAGGTGATGATGGGCTTCTAGCCAGAGTGATTATTCAGAAAGACATTCTGTGGAGCAAACCACAAGTGCCATGATCAAGTCAATGCAGATGTTCTGGATTTATGTTAAACGTTTAATCAGCTTGAGTAGGATAATGTTGTAAGAGTTAACAGTACTGACGTTACGATTACCAGCTTCTCGTAGACAGTTTCAAACTGCTTTCCACCCCGGCACACATTAGGAAAAATACAACATAATCCGAATAGTTTGGCAATTAATGAATATCTTGACATTAAACATACATTTGTACATACATAATTGGTCAGGATTATGCTCCAGCTTCTCACATCACTTATTTGTGTTAATTTTGTACACAAGTGGTGGCAGCTACAGTTTAAATAGGACTCTGAATGACTGATTTTTTTATAAACTTTTCATGACACTTTTATTTACTCTCAGAGTTTTTGCCAGAAATCTGTTGAGTGGACGATGCTGCAGAAATATTTCTTCATATTTCGTTTTGTTGGAGATGTCGGACCTGAGTTTTGAAACTTTAGTAAGCCAATATACTACCTACTAGACCGCGGTGACTTCAATTCCTTACTGTGGTTTCGTATCCTCAAAGCTATAGATATGGCAAGCCTAGAAATACATGAATTTGGATAGTAAAGTAAACAAAACAATTTACTTTGTCCGCCCATGTTGTCCTGTTTTCTCACAAAAGGACTTACAGTGGATTTTAAAATCTGAAATCTTAGAAAATTTAAAAAATCAACTATGAAAACTCGCTCTGTTAAGGGTTCTGGCGATTGATTTAGTTAAAGGGACGTACAATGCGTTCAAAACAATTTACTCTTCTATGATGAACCGAAAGTAGATAATGATCCTGGCATATGTTGATTTCAATTTCAAAAAATAATCTTAAATAAAAGACAAATAGAAGACTTAGAGCATTATAGCAGAATTCAATCAGGGTTAAACCTGATTAAAGCTTGCAACGATGCTGTGTTATCAGTATTATGAGCTCTAGGAAGCGCATCACATTGGATATAGACGGTTCACTGAATAATGTAAGCTATTCCCATGGTAATACTCTCACAACTCATAAATATTATGATTCTCCAATTAAATCTGTCAAGTCTGTTGGAGAGATCCTGTTCCTTTAATTTCCAAACATAATTGCAAGTATAGAATGGCCCTAGTCCATACAATGATACCCTAAGGTACTGCAATAGCAAGAAGACCAGTCGATACCTCATAGAGGCTAACATTGTTTGGGACAGTCAAAGTAGAAATGTCATGATGACATATGGTTTTAAAACAATGCAGTTGTTTATACTCAGTGAAATATGGATCAAAGCGATCATCACCCATGCCCATGTTTTAAACGAATAATTATTTTAGCTGTCATTGAATGGATTGACAGAACACAGCTTTACGTAATTGTTTATATATATAAAAAAATCGAAATCTATATAAAGAGGATACGTAAGTACACAAACAAAAACATGTGATTTTGAAAAATTACCATGAATTTTATGACAAAAATTTTAAAAACGTAAACATTTAAAGTATTTCAGTTAACATCTGTTCAAACTAGTGATTTATACGAGTGTGTATGTATGTATGGGTGTACATTTCTGTTTAAAATATTAATTTTTATTAAAACAAAACAACACAAAAAACAAGTGTAGAAGCAAAAAAAAAAAAACAAAAATATTGAAAAAAACAAACAATTAAATCGTAATTTTAGAAACAAAAAAAAAAAAAAAAAAAAAAAAAAAAAAAAAAAAAATGCACGAATATTGCGCATTGTGGACAACAACACTATGTATGCATGTATGAAAACGCCTAGTCCACCCACTCGTTTATGGTAAACGCTTTCGATTAATTATTTTCAGCAGAACAATTTTTATTTGCATCACTTGACAAGTATTTAAAAGCCAAACGATTGTGAATATTTTTATGATGAAATTGATGTTTTTAAATAAATTTTCTTTTGTTTTTACGTTCCGTACATTGAATCCGGAACACTTTCACGATTCTACATAAAAAATTATTTACAATCCAACAATGAAGCAATGCAATGGCTGACAGCAGCAATAATTTAATAAATATTGCTGGAGTCTTGCGTATAAAAATGTTTCCCATTTTTTTTATTACGATTCATTCATTCATTCACAGGCAGTTAAACATTTCCACCAAAATCCATACCAAACCGGACCATAGCATACCATTAATGATGCTACAAATGACGACACAACGAACAAGTGATGATGCATGCATACAACGAAAGTATGTTGCATATTGTGTTGTTGCATTCATTGTGTATTGCAAAATTAAAAATAAATCTTGCATAAATAAAGCAATACAACGACCTTCTTCTTGTTCTTCATTTTGCATTTCAAGAGTTCTATTAAATGCAACAAAAATATGCACCCCCTCCCCAAAGACATTCAGGTATACTCACTAGTTATTGTTGCAACATAAAATCCATGAAATTAGTTTTTGCAATTGCAATGAATCACACTAAATATGTAAAGAACCTTGTGTTAATAAATGTTAGTGTGTATAAGTGCCAGAATACATTCACAATGCGTTTGTTCTCAATTAAAACAATTACGTCATGAATTTTGTTTTCATTTGCAATTTCTAAAATAAATCAAAAAATTTACACCATTTCCATTTAGGTTAGGTTTAATGCGTTATACGTGCGTAAAGCTTAAATTTCTGTTCTATGAATCCATTCAATGACAGCTAAAAAAAATTATTCGTTTAAATCATATGCAATGTGATGATCGCTTTGATCCATAGTCCAATGAAAATAAAGAACTGTATTGCCTTAAAGCAATATGTCATCATGACATTTCTATTTTGACAGTCTCGAACAATATTAGCCTCTAAGAGGCATCGACTGGTCTTCCTGCTATCTTGGGGTATCATTGTATGGTCCAGTCCTAATCTATATTTGCAATTATGTTCAGAAATTAAAGGTACGAGTTCTTCCTAAAGGATTTGATGGATTTAATCGGTAGATACGTCAAAATATTTATGAGTTTATAGATATTACAGGGAATAGCTTACTCATTAAAGTGAACCGTCAATATCCAATCATGATACTCTTTTCCTAGCCAGAACGCTGTTGGAATAATACTGGTGACACAGCATCGTTTCACTTTATTGTTTACACCCTTTCGTCGCTCAGCAAGCTTTAAGAAATTTAACCTGTTTGAATTCTTGCTATAAAGCTCTAAGTCCTTCTATTTGTCTTTCATTTCAAGATTATTTTTTGAAATTAAAAATCAAAGATATGCCAGAATCATTACCTAGTTTCGGTTCATCATAGAAGAGTATTTCTACTTTCCAATACAATCCATGTATTTCTGAGCTGCCATACCTACAGCTTTGAGGATATCAAAATCACAGATATCAATTGTAGTCACCGTGATCTAGTACATAGTGTGTGTAGACAGTGCAAGACAGTATATAGCTGTTGCGAACACCCCAACGTGCTAGCAGGTGGTATGCCTTCTAATTGTGTGGTTAACAGGCATAGTAACATTTCTGGTAATTAACAGAACGAGTGAACGGGCTAGATATAGCACAACAATTTTATACTTTGGCCTCATAAATGACTATCGAGTTATGGATCCTGTCAACTCACAACTAGATAGAGAGCGAGGCAAAATTTGATTAAACTCCGAAACAGCATACACTGACTTACACAATTGATCATTACAACTCTTCAGTCTGGATTACAATCTTACTTATGTTGTGTCATTAATTTTAATAATGGGCGGGACTTACAGTTTAAAACGATTCCGAACGACAGTTTTTGAGAACTTTTCTTGCTATTTTTTTTAGTCTCATAGAGGTTTTTTCTGGAAATCTGCTGAAAGAAATTCTCTAAAAAAATATTTTTTTTTTTCGTTGTAGTGTTGATGTCTGGCCAGGGTTAAAATCCAGGCCAACACACTAACTACTAGATTACGGCGGTTATTGGGGACCCTACTGGATATTGCACTATGAGCCGCTTCATCAGAAGCTACGAATATCTGATATCAAGAGAAATCGTGGACCATGGATCAAAATGGCTTAGTGTGCCCTATGTATGTCTATCCCATTCTCTTGTGTAAACCGCCACCTCTTCGTACCGACCAGAGATCAGTAATGAATCACTATCTCGATACTCATAAGTACTCATGAAGTTTTGAGTATGAGTGAGTCAACAGTATTGAAATTTGATATTCGGATTCATTCGTTCTACTGCAACGTTCCAATGAGTATGAGTAAAACGTTGACATCGAACTCATAACATTCGAAATGTGTTTGTTTTATACGCCTACTCATTCAGATTCATAACTTTAGAAAAATATTTATTATACTCATAAAATGATTCAATTGATTCGATTGATTCGAAAAGTCTTAGTTATTGTTGCATTTACAACAAAGGAAAAAAAGACACACAAGCAAAAACACAGAACAGCAAACAGAGCAAACCACACAACCTTCTACTGAGTATTGTAGAGTTCGTATGCGAATCATACTTATTTTGTGTGTCCTTGGATATGTTAAGTCATGGAGAGTAGAAATCAAGAACATTATGCGTAGTGTTAAATATGAGTATGTTGAGTACTTCAAACTTTCAATTTTATTAGTATGAGCATGATATTAGAATAAGTATGAATGCGTATAAGTATCAGAAATTAGGAGCAAGATTCGAATCTATTCATCTTTCTAAATACTAATTGCTGATCTCTGGTATGAACCCAAAGTCTTTCAGATGGAAAGATGAAGATGATGATGATGGAAGATGACTGTCTTCGAAATATTGCCGTATTGCGTGTAGAATGATTTGCCAGTACTTTCCCTGATGTGCCAGCTTAAGAGCCTAGGCAAAATGAAGTTCTACGCATGAAGTTGGATATCTTTTGTTAAAATCGACTGCGTAGAGCCCCGTTGAAATTTGAATGCCTTAAGAATACTGACGAAGAGATGTTTTCGAATTTTCGGAAAAAATATTTTTAAGAAACCGATTGATAGTTTGACACACTGGAGTCCTACTGTTCGTTACCGAACCATGTTAGTCAAAAAAATGTTTTACCTCCCTTCGAATTATTGCGATATTAAGTGTAATTTTATAATCGAAATTTTTTTTTTTTGAAAATTGCAAGCGATTTCAGCATAGCCTTCCATATTTTTGTAAAATGATTTCAATTGTGTGCTTAAATACATGACAATGATCTTTTGGTAATCTTTACATATTTTTTATTTTATCTTTTCTTTTCAATTAAAAATTATAAGAAATGGTGTCTCATAAACTTTTTTTAATAATTTTATTTCGATGGTTTTTTTTTAAAATTTTTTAATTTTTTTTTTCATATTTTGTAAAATTTTGTATTCAACAAGTGAAATAAAAATTATAATTTATTTTGTATTCTTTTTTTTGTAGTTTTTCTGTTATTATAAATAAATTAATGACGTAAGATTCGCTTTTAGCTTTAGGACGTTGCTCATGTTGCTTTTTATTCTTACCACAATCAAAGTTTTCTCTGTTGATTCGGTTGATTTCACGCACAACAAACTGATGGACAGATTCTGTAAAAAAAAAAATCGAAAAAAAAAATTTGAAAAAAAAAGAAAAGATTTTTAAAATAATTTTTTGTGTTAAATTCGTTTTTTTTTTATTTCGAATAATAAAATGACTAAAATTTTATTTAAAAACTGGTGATAAACACAATTAAATTAAAATCTTGCACAATTGCCACTTGAACAAGAGGCAAAAAAAAAACGATGATTTTTTTTTTAAATCAATAATTCTGTTTTAAAAATAAAATAAAAACACTTGAAATATAAGTGACTCTTACTTAAATTGCGGCCAATATTTTGTGGAAAGTATCTCTTAAAAGCTGAGTTATTCTCTTCCTTTAATTAGGTTTAAATCTCTACATATGGTAACTCTCACAGTAACATTGAAATTTTCTTGTCTAAATCAAGTAAAGTTGCATTTAATTTAAGACATGCCATCTCTAGTGTACATACTTCATACATATTTTGCTCATTACAACCCTTTAGTCAGGATTACAACCTAGTTTCTCATGATTACGACCATTTTAAATCGATTTGGATTTCTCGAAACCTTTTCAACTGCGAGAAACTTAGAATATTCGATGTTAAGCTGCAATGGAATCTTTGTCAGTAGCAACTAGCCTTAGAGGACGTACTTGGAACTGGATTGACTACATTATACACAGATCATCAATCCATACATCATCAGATTTGCCATCGATTGGTATTACAATTTCAACAGAAGTTGGGTCAAATCGTCTTACTCAAGACAAATGTCGTTAGAATGTGTTTATTAAGGCCTGTTGGCGTATTATAGAAAGAAATTATTGTCATGCTAGCAAACGAATTTTTAAAAAAATTGAGCAAGCAAGACAAGCCGCCGTAGTGTACTAGATAGTGATATATTGGATGAGAGCCAGTGGTTCAATTCTGGCTCTGACATCTCTAACCAAACGAAATATGTCTTCTGGCAAAAACTCTAAGGAAGTAAAATAAATCCATTAGAATTTCCTCAAATTTGTCCTTCTGAGTTGACATGTCTCTGCTTCTGTATAAAATTAACACAAAACATGATTAATGTTAGAAACTAGGTTGTAATCCTAACTAAAGGGTTGTAATAATCAATTGAGTAATTAAGGAAACAAAGCAAACAGACAACAACAAAACATACACATCATACGGTACACAGAATGACACAACAAATAAGTAGAATTTTTGAGAATATGAACAAAACAAAGATTGAAAATAAAACCAAACATACATACATACATACACACAGAATTGGTCATTACAACTTTTTAGTCAAGATTTCAACCTAGCTTCTTACACCAGTTATATGGTGTGTGTAAATTATATACATGAGTGGCGGGGAACAACAAATTTTTTAGACTTTTTTAATGGCAATTTGATTTGCTCAAAGAGTTTTTGCCAGAAGACTGCTGAGAAGAAGTCGCCGAAGAAATAATCTTTAACATTTCATTTCGATCGAGATGTCTGATTTGGGGCTTGAACAACCAACACACTATCTACTAGACTACGGCGATTTCTGTAGTGTAGAATTTTAGAATTGTTTTCTTAATTCATATTTAACGGATTTAAGTTTACCGCACATAATAGCTTGTAAACCCCTTCTTCTACTAGTCTAGTCTGGTGCCGGTCTCGACAATGCCTATAAAGTCTGCTGCGGATTCATCTCCTTCAGAAAATTTCTTAGCAGTGATCTCGAAATAACTCAGAAGCCTAGCAAATTACAATTTTGTTCATCGCACAGAGTTCTAGATGATCAAAGCCCTCTCCGATCAGCCAGCATT
Organism: Sarcophaga bullata; assembly: GCA_005959815.1. Taxonomy (NCBI): domain Eukaryota; kingdom Metazoa; phylum Arthropoda; class Insecta; order Diptera; family Sarcophagidae; genus Sarcophaga; species Sarcophaga bullata. Next base: position 39,105 of record QOCX01000457.1, read on the forward strand.
CCATTGAATACGAAGCCTCTACTGTCAATGAGACAAATAGCAGTCTATCAGCTTGAATGGCTCGTCACTATTTGCTTTCGAGTGCGGTACTTCAATGCAAGAGTTCCCCTCTTTTAAGCACTGTCAAGCAATCATATTTTAAAGTGCTTATACCTTTGGGAATACTGTATTCGAATTTAATAATTAAATGGAAAACAATTCGATTAAATTCTTACCACAATATGAATGCAAACAAATTATTTTTCTCTTCTCAAATCATAAAATGTTTATCAATTATGCTGCTAACAAATGGAATTGCATTTCTCTTTCATCGCATTGCTTTTAAATATCGAAACAAACAAAGAAATCGAATTGTTAAAGGAAAATCCCATTAAAAGAAAGTATAACATGAAAATAGCAACAACAACAATAAGAAATAATAACAACTTCAATCTCTATATATGATGGAATATAAAGAATTTTGTTTGTGTTTCTCTTTCTATTTTAAGAATTTCGATAAACCACCTGATAGAACCAATGATAGAAAGCAATGAACAGATGCTTTGTGTTGCATTTTATAAACTAATTTGTTTAGAAATATCACGTATGTACGTATACATATCTATGTTAGTATGTATATGTGCTTTGTTTGGATGGAAGAATTCTGTTTCTGTTCAATTTAAACAATTCCAAAAACAACAACTTGTTTAAAGATGTTGTTATTGTTGCTTTTTCTTTTATTCAAAATTCAACCAAAAAAACACATTTTTTTCTTAGCAATTTATTATTCTGATAAAAAGACGCATACTTTATAGGGTATACCTATAATGTCTGCTATAAGCCTAATACCCTGACATAGTTCAGGACGTGGCTGGGTATCAATACTGCCACTTTTCTGCCTAGCATCTGGTATGCATTCAGATGTTTCCTTCTGGGACACATTCATGCTTCACAGATTATGAGAATCTGCAAACTGGGCTTCAGACAGTACCCAATCTGAATAAGTGTACTGTGAGTCTACAGCGCCCTGCCAAAACATCGATAACTAACTTCAGATTATACCAGTGTAATCTGATACATGACTCAGATCTCTTTTATTTGTTTCTCAACAAAAGTTTTGATTGCTTCAAATGCACTTGGATTGAGGAGAGTCTTTCTCTTTTTTAAAAAATACTTTTCACTCCACCGAAAATTTGTGATCCCATTAGCAAAGTGGAAACTTGCCTCCTCTAAGCTAGTGTGCTTGCTTATTGCCGAGAATTGCAACATGACCTTGGATCTGGCGAACGATAACATTGTTTTACCTACTCAGCCGATTTAGCTTCTCCAGACAGTTCTATACCATTTTATCTTGAATGTTTGAATGGCAACCAGACTGTCAGATAGAACTGATTTGTTCTGCCTTTCGCACCTTCTGTTCTAGTTGAATTAAGCAAACCTTTCGGTAGCATGGCTTCTGAGTATTTCATTCTGGTATCAAAAACTCCCACTCCCGTTCCAAGATCTATTTGTGACCTATCTGTAACACACAGAGCACAGACCTTATTTTAAGAGAGCATGCAGGTTCCTGATTACTTCAGTCATTTTTGTTCCAAAGTTTCGTTGCGAAGCATTTGTCTAAAGAAGGTAGTACTCAGTCATTCAATTCCTTAGGTCACGAAATCTGCTAATGAATATCATATTAGACTCCAAAGGTTTGGTCTTCAATTCCATGTGTAACAGACTTGAACCTAACAGAGCTTCTAGCGACGTTGTAGTACAGATTCTAATCGTCCCAGTTACACCAACACTTGTCGGTATCCCTGTATCTTGTCCAACTCCAAATGAGCTGTTTTTATGAAATGCCTTACCTTCTCCAAGATGCTCTCTGTGTGAGCCCTCCATGTTAGTTTACAATACAGTGACAATCCTCGACTCTCACACAGGAGTCAAATATTCTTCCATTTAAATGGCACTTGTTCGCGTTTTATCCTCAGGCCCACTACTATGCACCAACGACTTACTATCTCATAGAGAACCTATTCAAACCTTTTCGCTTAAAAAAAAATTATTTTTACGTCGATTTCTCACTGGCGGTGAATAATGGCGTCATTACGACAACTCTAAACGCAAAAAATCGTACATGAAAGGCAGACAACGAGCAAAACTATAATAGCTGGGATCAGAAGGGTGTGATTCATTGTGAGCGACCAAAACCGAGTCAGTCAGTCAGCGACCAAAACCGAGCCAGTCAGACATGAGAGACCTATACAGACAACAATTAAGTGAAGCACTCTTAATATGTCCAGAGACAAAGCCGTAATTTTTCACCATGACTACGTTCACATTGTGACGCCAGATAAAAAAATATTTTTAAAGCAGTGGATGGGAAGTTGTGCCTCATCTGATATATAGACCAGACCTTGCCCTCACTGATAAAACTTTTTTTGAATGATGAATAACGCTTTCATTGGAATACGCTTCATTTCGGAGCAGGGTGTCAATTTTTTTTTTAAAGCATGACTCTTAATTATGCTTTTCATCTAATTTTTAAAATTTTCTTAAAATTATTGTATAATTTTGTTGTTGTTTTCATTTTCTATTACACATTTCTATACAATTTGTTTCCTTTAATTTTCACGTAATGGCCGTGGCTAATAAATTGCTAAATTGAACGACAATTCCATTTATGTACGTACGTATATATGTACGTATGCATTTATAACGTATGTATGTGTACCAATACATGTTCATATAAATTTCTCCAGGGTACAGTTTTTAATCTAAAAAAAAACAAAAAAAAAAAATAAAAACAAAATGGCAGAGAGTATCGACAACATATGCGATGTGTTTCAATTTCAGTTATTGTTGTTGCTTGTATTGTAGTTTTTATTGAAGCTTATGCGACATTTGTTGAATTGCGTCTATAATGTCAGCAGTCAGCAGGCAATCAGAGAAACAAGCAGTATTCTTGGGTCCACAGGTGCTGCCAACAGCAACTATTTTCTTATTGAAATCCATATAAAGTCATATCACATCACATCACATCGACCTCCGCTTATTTGTGATAACAATGTGTATGTGAGAGAGAGATAGAGAGAGAGAGAGAGAGAGCTTTTAAAGTCAAGTACACAACAGTGAAATTATTTAAGTTTTTAAAGTTCAACTTTAAATACAAACTTGGAATATATTTAAAGGGATTGATAGAAATTGTAATAATTAATGCGTGGAAGTCTAGTAGATACTGTGGTAGCTTATTAGACATGAGGGCAGAGTTCAATCCCTAGGTCAGACATCTCCAACAAGACGGAGTATGAACAAATATTTCTTCAGCGATTGCCACTCATTAGTCTTCTGGCATAAACTCTGAGAGTTTCACAAAAATTTATAATTTTGGATTCGACACACATGAAGCATTGTAATGGTGTATGTATGTGCGCTTTTCTTTGTCTTCGTCTAATTCAAATTTAACTCTTCTTTGTATGCGAAAATTACAATCCAAATCCAAATTTCCATTTGTGCAATACGATTTCATACTTCACGGAATTCAATTTCAAATCGCAATTATTCTGGAGATTTTTGTTCCATGTCTTGCTTGTGCACTTTTTGTAGACTTTTAAGACTTAAGTAATCCAGCTTAGATAACTTGTAGTTTCCTTTCATCATTATGATGAATATCAATGCATTACTCTGTAACGTTGTTAGTTTTGTTTTTGTTTTGGTTGTTAATTATTCTTTGTTCTGACACTGTTAACGAAACTCATGTGAGGCATTATTTGATTAGAACTTGGAACATGGTTTTGAAAAAAATATTTGAAAACACAAATTTGTCTCAAACATGTTTGCAATTTTCAGTGCTCTACATAAGTATGGGGTTGTTGGTGTCAACTATAAGGGCAACGAATATTGCAAATGCGCCTTTTAAGATAAGGGTCTCCGTAGTATAGTATATAATGCCTGGCTTGGCCTGGGTTCAAACTCCAGTTAAACATCTCCAACCACTGTAGGTCGTGCTACTCATGTCTTAAAATTAACTCACTTAACATGAGTGGTGTAATCCTGACTAAAGGGTTGTAATGACCAATTATATACTAAATGTACGTATGTATGTTTATTACTGTCATACTTGAGGAAAATGCAAATAAAAGGTATGTGATGGGTTGACAGCTGTATGCAGTGAATGTCAAGTCCTCTAAACACGAGTCAGCCTAATATGAACCAATAAAAAGACTCTCTCTCCTCTCATTCAAACAAGTCTTGTGATTAGAAATCTTTGGTGCATAGTAGTGGTTCATAGAACAAACCCGGGCAAAACCACAATAATAGCCTCCGTCGTGTGTTAGTTTATTAGACGAAAGGCTGTAGTTCAGACAGTTTTTAAATAAAATGAATTCCGTAGTCGCCGTAATCTAGTAGCTAGTGTGTTGGCTTATTTAACGAAAGGCCAGGGTTCGAATCCCCGGTCAGACATCGAAAACGAAGTATGAAAAATAAATATTTCTTCGGCGCCTTCCTCTCAGCAGATTTGTGGCAAAAAACTCTGAAAGCAAACAAACACGCAATAGTACCTTTTACAAGAAGAAGAAAACTTTCTACGTGGAAGAATATACTACTACTGGGTGAAATAATATCACACGAAATGGAGAAAGAGCGTTCTCTTCTATAGACGGGACATATAGAAAGCATCTCAGGAAAGGCCAGACAAGCCATAATAATATGCCGAAGGTTTGCTGAAAAATGCCAAAAAATGCAACCCAGGAATTATACACTGGATGTGTATAATGGTTGTAAGTCCAATTCTCTGATACAGGACGGCGCTGGAATCTATATTGGATTTCAAAGAGCTGTACGTGTTTGAATGGACCAAAGCTATGGGGAGTATTGTAAGGTTGATGGGAGACAAAAGTAACATGAAATTTATTACAGGATCTTAGGAACCAAGCTCTCTTTTTAACTATCCTCTAAACCTAACCAGTAGTTTCGCAAAAGGTCTTAGAAACAAGAATTTCATGACTTAATGAACCAGTTTCGAGTAGTTCATTCAATGCCTTTTTGAAAATCCTTTTGAAATGAATTTTTTTTTTTTTTTATTTAACGTTTAAAGAAATTTAAAGGAACTACAGTTTAATTTGAACACCAAAAAAAAAAAAAATACTGAAGACCGACCTTACATATCCACCTTAAATTTGTATTACTTTTCTTATAATTATTTTTTGTTTTATTTTGTTTTTAAAAAACACACCTACAGACATACATGTTAATAGTACATTCAAATATCTACGTATACATACAACGTTTTTCTATTTGTAGTATAAAGAGCGTAAATATCATGTCTCCCCCTTTAACTTTATTTGCTTAAATTGAAGAAACTTCCCTTTTCCATTTCAGTCTCCACTTGAATTAATTTGTAATTAATGATGATGGCCCAACATGGGTTAATGAACAGACATTTTCGTTTCGATTGGTTTTATTGCATGCCACTGTGTTTACACAAGCATTGTGGCTTTAAAAACAAAATATTTGTTAAACTATTTCACTGATGACCAATCAGTACATTAACCCGTGCGTCTATTTTTTTTTTTTTTTTTTGTATTTTGGTCTCCCCCACATTTAATATTGACATGAATTGCAGATAATTTGTCTGTCAACCTTTTATAAGAACAAGAACAAAACAGACTAAAAATTACAAACAAATAAATACCTTTTCTAATATTCCAGCAGACTAAACTAGACTGTAATAGTTTTTCAATTTGTGGAAAAAAAGTTCATGAACTTTTTCAAAATTTCAAAAAAAAAAAAATAAAAAATACAGTTTGGGTGGAACTTATCACCTTGACTATTAACCAGGATAACAACCTAGCTTCTCACTGCACTTATGTAATTTAATTTTTCTAAGTTATTGCCGGGACCTACAGTTTAAAGTCAACTCGGAACGACAGATTTTTTCGAGAAACTTTTCATGGTAATTTCTTATTTTCTCTTAGGCCTAACTCAATATGCAAAATTCATCATGTTATGGTCTATGCGTGAAGTAAAATAGTCCGAATCTGATCCACTTGAACTCTCTTACAGACAGTGGCAATATTTCATGCAGAATTTGCATTTCATCGAACTGGTAGAAAAGAACTTTCGTTTTGGAAATAGTCAATGATGGAATGCAATGTCCATACCTATATACATTCAAATACACATAACCGGTAATTACAACGTTTCAGTCAGGTTTAAAACCTAGTTTCACCGTGCACATGTGTTGTGTGCTTTAAGTGGTACACGAGTGCCGGGACCTACAGTTTAAAGTCAACTTCAAACGACAGAATTTTTTGAGAAACTTTTCATGGCAATTTTTTTTTACTCTCGAAATTTTTGCCAGAAATCTGGTGAGAGGAAGTCGTCGAAGAAATATTTCGTTTCATGGCAATTTTATTTTACTCTTCAAGTTTTTGGCAGAAATCTGCGAGGAGGAAAGACCCTAAGGAATATTCAAATTTCGTTTTGTTTGAGATGTCTGACCTGGGTTTTGAACCTCACGACAATGGCGGCCAGTAATAGAACAATAATAGAGTGTTTCCTTTAAATGAAAAATAATTTTGTATTTCAACCAGTTTCGACTATTTCCTGTAGATACCTTCCTTATTCATCTGTTTTTTTATTATTTTTTAATTTAAAATTTATTTGCTTAAAAGATTTTTCATTTACAAAGACATTTTTACACAAAAACCACGAATCCCAAGCAAGCAAAAATCAAAAACTCACTCAAGATTTAGATTTTCAAAAGCATCTCAAGCAATTGCTAGAAATACTTGTTAAACCAATAAAAACAAGCAATTGAAAAATCTCTCATTTACCCAACACGCACTGCCTGGGAAAATAAAATGTCAAAAACAAAATTCTACCCCCAGTTCCAAAAAAAAAAAAAAATAAATCGCCCTTAAGAAATGCGTTTTTGAAAATTCATTCGTACTTTCTCTTTAACACACAATACCTATTAGTTTCATAAATTCTATTTGTTGTTATTGCAATCTGCTTTTCTATTCTTTTTATATGTCTTTTGCAAAAGAAAGAAAACAGCCAACAAGTACAAAAGGGGAAAATAAGCAAAAAAAAAAAAAACATGAAAAACATCATCATTATGACACTTGTGACATTCTCAAGTCTACTTAAAAGCTTAAAATGAGTATCATTTAGTCGCAGCCACAAAGAAGAATAATGTCTTCATCATCATCATCATCATCATCATCATCATCATCATCATCATCATCATTATCATATGCAAAGTTGTGTATACATATGGTATGTTATGATATGCGTCTCTAGACTAGGCTTTGAATCTATGTGTGCTCGTGCGTTGTGTGCCTTTATAAGATTGTTTCTGAAGTATTGGTGACATGTGATAATATCATTATAATTATTGTTAAGTAGGCGTCTATATACACACACACACACACACAAAAGAAAAGTGATATTATTAACAAACGTTTTTGTATTTTATTTCGAACTCAACTTTGTTTCAAAGCAAAACGATGAAAAACGATTAAATTTATGGGAGAGAGCAATTTAGCGAATGATAGATTTATGCTGCCAAAGGGTAAGCTACTCTACTAATTTCGCATGGAGAAATTTTTCGAATCCGTAATTCTGGAAATGAAAGGTTCTTAGGCTCTTCATGGCCTCTTTTTTCAAATTCAGATTAGAAGACATCAGGCGAATATGAAAACTTTATAGGTTGACACCTGAACGACAGCTAACGTTCAACATTCTCATCTTACCTCAGGCTGGCCTTTAAAATAGAAAAATGTAAACTTACCGGAACGGGTCAACCTGAAACATAACAACGACTAGATAGGAATTACCCTCCTTAACACCATAACAAGTCACTTAACTTTCAAAGGAAACTAAAGAAGGTTACAAGGAATATCTGGTTGGTTCCGTCTTGTATGTTAATTGCTTACCTTCATGCTAAATGATATCACAAGACTCAGAGAGAATAGGAAATATGTAGACTTTCTGGCCTTAACTCAGCGGAACTCTTCAAAATGTAATTGAAACTATAAAATCCGGAAAGTCTAATGGTATTGAAACAAATATTACGAGCACCAAAGCCACGAACTAGCACATTAGAGGCTACTATCTGCAGAGTATAGTCTGAAAGCAAAACAAACACGCAATAGTACCTTTTACAAGAAGAAGAGAACTTCTACGTGGAAGAAATAATTACTACTACTGGGTGAATAATATCACACGAAATGGAGAAAGAGCGTTTCTCTTCTATAGAGGGACATTATAGAAAGCCATCTCAGGAAAGGCAGACAAGCCATAATAATATGCCGAAGGTTTGCTGAAAAGGGCCAAAAAATTTGCAACCCAGGAATTATACACTGGCTGATGATATAAATGGTTGTACAGTCCAATTTCTCTGATACAGGGACGGCGCTGGAACTCTATATGGATTTCAAGAGCTGTACGTGTTTTGAAGGACAAAGCTAGGGGAGTATTGCTAAGGTTATGGGAGACAAAAGTAACATGAAATTTATTACGGATCTTAGGTAACCAGCCTCTCTTTTAACTATCCTGCTAAACTAAACCCAGTAGTTTTCGCAAAGAGGTCTTAGAACAAGAATTCTCATGACTTAGGATGAACCAGGGTTCTCGGAGTAGATTCATTCAAATGCCTATTTTTGAAATCGCTTTGTTGAAATGAATTTTTTTTTTTTTTTTATTATTACGTCTTACAGAAACTTTAAAGGGAACTACAGTTTTTTGACACGCGTTTGAATCACCAAAAAAAAAGAAATACTGGAGACCGACCTTTGACATATCCACCTTAGAATTTGTAATTACTTTTCTGTATAATTTATTTTTGTTTATTTTGGTTTATTTACTAAAAACACCACCTACAGACATACATGTCTAAATAGTACAGTTCAAATACTCTACGTATACATGACAACGTTTTTCTATTTGTAGTATAAAGAGCGTAAATATCATGTCTCCCCCTTTAACTTTATTTGCTTAAATTGAAGAAACTTCCCTTTCCATTCAGTTCTCCACTTGAATTAATTTGTAATTAATGATGGATGGCCCAACATGGGTTAATGAACAGACATTTTCGTTTCGATTGGTTTTATTGCATGCCACTGTGTTTGTTTACACAAGCATTGTGCGCTTTAAAAACAAAAATATTTGTTAAACTATTTCACTGATGGACCAATCAGTACATTAACCCGTGCGTCTATTTTTTTTTTTTTTTTTTGTATTTGGGTCCCCCCACATTTAATATTGACATGAATTGCAGATAATTTGGTCTGCTCAAGTTTTTGCCAGAAATTTGCTGCGAGAAAGTCGCCGAAGAAATATTTTATTTTCATATTTCGTTTTTGATGTCTGACCGGGGATTTGAAACCTGGTCTTTCGTCTAATAAGCCAACACACTACCTACTAAACTACGGCGACTAGGAGACAGCAAGCTCAAGAAATCCTTACTTAGTCGTTTACAATCATAATATTTTGTTGCAGCCCAGGGAGTTAAATTCAAGTCAAAAGATGTTTGAATCAACCACTATAACAAGGGCCGATGACACTACCACACCCAAATTGCTATGCATTGGACTCTCTTGGATCTTTTGTGGGGTTCGTTCCAAATTCGTCCCAAATTTTGTTTGTTTAAGTAGCCTTTCATGGACCAGGATCAGTTGTCAACTGCTCCGTAAATATGAATGCAAATCTGAACTCATGAATAAGAATATCAAATTCGTATGGGAAATACAGTGAAGAAGAAGAAACAAAATGCGATAAATTGAATATCTATCGTCAAAACGGTTATAAAGTGATGGATTACTTATGGCAGTAAACTTCAAATATTTACCTTACTAGCACCAGTTCTCTACTTAAGGTAATCTTCACTGGGGGTATGCTTAGTTGGAAAAGACTGAAACAGAAGTTGTGTGTTTGTGAAAAACGAAGAAGATATTTGCCATTAAAACCCTTATTCATGATCGCAACCTAGCTAGTCTCACTACTCATGCTGGTTGTATGAATTTTACCCATGAGTTGCTGGATCTAGTGTTTAATTTTTACTTTGAATGACCAATTTTTAGAAAAGTCTACAATTTAATTTTACTCTGGAGTTTTTTTTTCCCAAAAGACGGGTGAAAGGACCATGTGATCGTCTACATTCAGTTACTAAGTCAGTACACTTTTGCCATCTGCAAGCCCAAGTCACGGAGGCCGAGTTCTCTTGAGCGTTGTGAAATAGACTGCCTCCAATTCTCCTGCTTGTTCTCATTGCAAATCGATGGACGAAGTGCGCGGTACTTTGCCCGAATCAAATACCCACTTTAATAAAACACACTTCAATTACATACATTATGCGTAAATTCCATAGGCTGCATGGTCCTAATGCACAATAACCACACTGTAACAAAGCGTCATTAGATCGCTTGCCAGCGATAATTATTTTGCTTTCATTTCCTTTTTGGAGGCATTTAAGCAAGATACCAGGTTGTAATGACACTAGAACCTTAAAGCAAAGAAATGCCTGACATACTTCCACTAATTTTTGGTACATTAAACCGAGCACAGGTGTATGTGCTTAATGGTTTGCTGTTCAAATGTCTGCCTATTCAAAAACTGTATGTCATGATGCCATACATACATGCGTATATTATGCACGAGTCCACCCACACACAGTCATTTTTACCAACTTTGATTGGTAATTGTGGTGGTATTTGTTGAGAATTCACTTCACCTAGTTTGCTTGGATTTCCTTTCATTTTTTTCTCTCTCTTTTGCTTAGCGTTCACAGAAGTTTACTGTGATGAACACTGCTTCCGGTATTTTGGATAATAAAACTGTAGGCAAGGAATTCTTAATCATTAAGTGGTATATACAGGGTGTTACAGGTTTCATAAATGTTTTTTGAGACAAAGAAGGAAAAGGAGAGAGAGGTTTGAAGTCAGCGAAAGAATATTAGAATCCTTAATGATGATGAGGAGCAGCAATTTATGTCTTCATGGCCAGGGAGTATGCCCTTTAAACTGTTCTTGCCATATGCCAAAATTTTTAAACCTCCGATCACAATTGTTTGGAAAACCTTTATTAGCCGCTGGGGAGTGTTTAAAGTTTTCTTTACACAATTTTGCTTCACACAAGTTTGGTTCACACAAGTTTGCTTCACACAAGTTTGCTTCACACAAGTTTGCTTCACACAAGTTTGCTTCACACAAATTCAGGATTGATTAGCTATTGAATCGTTTTAAGTCAAGGAAAGAATATTAGACACCTTAGCAGTCAAATAATAATGATGAGGAGCAGCAATTTATGTCCTCATGGCCAGGGAGTATGCCCTTTAAACTGTTCTTACCATATGCCAATATTTTTAAACCACCGATCACAATTGTTTGGAAAACCTTTATTAGCCGCTGGGGAATGTTTAAAGTTTTCTTCACACAAATTTGCTTCACACAAGTTTGCTTCACACAAATTCAGGATTGATTAGCTATTGAATCGTATACTTAGATGTGACACTGTTTGCGAACATAGGAAAATAAAAATAAATGTTAACAGTAACAGCAATGTTAACAGATTTAACATTTACTTTCCAGTGCTATAAATAGCAGCACTTGCATGAAATTAAAATACATTTTTAGCCCCAACATATCGTTGACACCTTGTATGCGCCAAGAACGATTTAATTTTGCTCTGCAGGAAACAGTGTTTGTGTTTGTATTTGTTTTGACTTGAGAACTACTGACAAGGATGATGACACTGTTGGCTGAAATAGAGATGACAATGCATGTTTATAGATTAAAGACAAGCATATCTAATATCTTTAGGTGGCCGTATATGTACCTCATCATCATTGCTTTATAAAACCAAGTGGGTTAATAGCAAGTGGCTTAAATGTTTTTCTCTTTTTTTATCATTGTGATGTGATGATATTGGCTCATACTAACTATTGATTAAAACACTGTGAAAATGTTCATTTTATTTAGTTTTGTTTTTCTTTTCTATTATTTTTCTATTAAAGAAAAGTATTCACAACCATAACCGAACATTTCCACTTCATGACAGTACAGAACATATGGATAAAGATGAAGAACCTTGTCATGCTGTCAGAGACTGACAACTGTTAATGATCATCAGTGTTTGGTGAGTTCGAATGTGTTTCTTGCATGGAAAATAGGGGCATTAAGTGAAAATAATAGACGCTAAAAGGCTGGTTGATGATGGGTTTTTGCTCTTTTTATTTCTGTTTTTTTGTTTTGTTTTGTTTCTTGTTTTTTTTTTTGCCATTAATTGCCATAAGACGTGTGTCATGTTGATAGAATGTTTAGTTAATTGTGTGATGTTGTTTTTAGCACTTTACGTCAGGGCACATAGCATTTGAATACATATGCAGCACAGCAATTAAGCTAGAAATACTAGCATCGTTTAAAAAAAAATCCCAAATATACTATCGTGGCTTCCAACAGTGATTTTCAAACTTTAACAGTTGAGAACAGTCATCTTGTTAAAGCTGCAACTGTCATAATCACCATGGAAGGACAAAGCATTCAATAACACGTTCAAATAATAAAATTAGAACTCATTTATGCCTTAAAAAAAATTTAAGAAAAATTTATTTCCTGCTCCAATCTATAAATTCGCCCACAACTGTTATTATCTCTATCGGTGAACATATTTTTATATTTCGCACCATTAAATAGAAAATTAATGCTTGTGTATTCACAGATCTATTGAATTTGTGGGTGTGTTCTACAATGGAAAATTATATTCCAATTTCACCAACACAAACGCACATCCATACACACACACACACACACATGGAATATGTAAACTTACATAAAAGCGAATGTAAATAGAAACTCATGAATAAGAATATCGAATTTATATTGTAAATAAAATGAAAGAAGAAGAAATAAAATGGGATAAATTTAATATCCATCGTCAACAACAACACCCATCGGTTATAAAGTGATGGTTGACAGCTGATTACTTATGGCAGTAAACTTCAAATAGTTACCTTACTAGCCACCAACTCTCTACTTAAGGTAATCTTCACTGTGAGGTAAGGCTTTCTTTGGAAAAGACTGCAACAGAAGTTGTATGTTTTGTGAAAAACGAAGAAGATATTTGCCATTAAAACCCCTTAGTCAGGCTCGCAACCTAGCTACTCTCACCACTCATGTTGGTTGTGTTCATTTTATCCATGAGTTGCGGGATCTACGGTTTAATTTTAACTCCCAACGACATATTTGAGAAAGTTTTCAAGGCAATTTTGTTTTACTTGTAGAATTTTTTGCTCCCCAAAAAGCGGCTGAGAGGAATAAACATAAAATCAAATATCCATCTAATGGCGGTCACGGCTCCGATGGCAGACCATTGCTGTTTTCATAAAATTTTCAATGACTTTTTTATAGATATGCGACTGTATCTCACACCAATGATGCAAGGCATTATCATTCTCATAAAGAAAAAATCGCTTCTCATTATATAGCATGATCTTAAAGTCCAATCGCCATTAGAATTCCTTGGCGTAGCAAGCCAACTGACACCATCTTCCTAAAACATCATATCGTCCAGAGAAACGTTGTTCTGTTAAGGTCACAAGAACTCCGTATCCTCATGTCCTTGCAACGCATGCCATTCACAGTCACTGCAATTCAAAAAAGCTGACAAAAATCTGCACTAGACTCACTCATTGTAATTACATTTGTTTCTCAGTCATGAAAAGTTTCTGAGCCTTAAACTCCATCATTTTTTTCACATAATTCAGATAAAAAAGCGTTTCTTCGGTGATAATACCTTTTTGCGATAAATAAGCATTGACATCATTCCTTTGTTTCATTATCCATTGAACATCTAGTAGGCGCTTGCCACGATCTCCTGATTTGAGCTTCAGAGTAAGCAAAACGAGGAAGTCTTTTGTGACAAAAAAAAAATTGGCATTGGCTTCAGTGACCCATTGAACGCAA
>QOCX01000457.1:55913-66669 GCA_005959815.1 Sarcophaga bullata
GCTTTCTCTCTTATCTCTACAAAATCCTATTACTTTCATAAATCCTATTAGCACGTATTAAATTTGCGTGCCTAGATCTCCACCGAAGTACAGATAAAAAAGCGTGTGTTTTTCAAACGTCTCTAGAATCAACATCAAATTAGAACGAGCTAGCACTGTGGAGCAGGAGATCTCTTATCAGAGACGTAGGATATTGTTCGGTAAAATTAATGGAAAAAACAAGGCAAAAAACGGCATTGTTAGCAGTCTTTCCTTCTCTCTCTCTCTCTCTCTGCTCTCTCTCTCTGCTCTCTCTTTCTCTGTAATATTGAAATGTTGATTTTTTGATAAGCCAAGGCATTCATTTGAACATTGGGCAACATATGGTGAGTTAGTATAACGTGAACAGACCTCTGGACAGAAGATACGATAGAAGAAACACATACTGGAAGTCTAGGTCAGCAAAAGTTACTACCATAGGATGAAAACCTGGCAAAGAGGCCAACTTTATGGACAGCTTGTGAGCAAAAGAACCACCAGAAAGTAAAGCTGAGAAATTGGGACACCAAATGATATTACCATTCAATATCAAAAGTGGAATTTATCCCGAATAACGAGCAGATAACCAAATATAGAATGGACAACGTTCACCCTTAGGTAATTGAAGGGATGGCAACAAACATAGGCAATTAAAGCCGAACTAGTATACCCTCAAGTATGTTCTGCAGAAAACTAACAATTTCTGTTGCAATTCATACAGCCAACTAGTAGATTCGATTGAGTACTTGGGAAACTATGACTACAGTAACTAGAAGAAATCTAAAACACAATTCTGCATAGGACCGCTCTGACATCCTTACTATTGAAATTTCCCTAGACGGAAGTCAAAGAAACCATGGTTTATGATCAGTTAATTGGAGTAGAAATTAAGGGGTACTGGTCTAGGGACTGCCTACCTGCATCATGATGTCATGAAAACTTATTGAGCTCATGGAACCGGTTTATGCTAATTTATGGAAGCTTATATGGCAGTAGGGAAAGTGTTGATGAAAAAGCGTCTTCCAACCAAATAGTACCCAAAATAAAAGAAAATTTTAACGAGTTTTTTAATGGTACTAGTTGTTAGAGTAGCCAAGACTGTAGAAAATTTTTAACCAGAACTTCTAAAGCATCCCTCCAACAAGCTGTAGTTGATTTAATAGAGAATTGTGCATAATGTATTGAGGTACATTCGAATGGATATCAATAAACCTTGAGGGCCTTTTCTTATTAGCTATGCTGGAACTTATTTTGTTCTCTCATAATGGACTCCTGCTATAAATTACCACAATTACCATGCTTTTGAAAACAATTACGAGTTGCAATTCCGATTATGGCCGACATTTTTAGTGACCCATTCTTAAGAAAATAGGCAACGACAATACCGTTACATTCACAGCCTGAGGTTACATTTTCGCCTTAGAAAAACGATTACTTCCTGTGGATTCAAAGACTAATTTTGAATTAAAAAAAAAACAAAAATGTTTAGTTGTAGCTTTCGCTACTTACACACGCAACGGACCTTGGAGTCTATTGGGTAGTGAGCTGGTATATTAGATTGACAATTATGGGTTCGATTCACACCAGAGGCTCTCATCTGTTATAGTTCATCGAGCATAAGGACTTATTAACTGAGCTAGTCAAACTGTTTATAATTCAATCGATTTTAGCCTGGCACGTTTTCCGCCTTCTAGAATCTTAATCTTGATTTGTTATCTTTCATTCTTCTTGTTGTTTTTCAATTGAAAACATTTAATATTTGGTTTCTTAGAGTTGATAGGTATTTATGCAATATTAAGAACACAGTGTTATTGGAGCATTACTTAACAGTTTTTTACACTCAAATTTACATTTAAAAACACCCAAAATGCAACACCACCACGAAGTACAGGAAATGCGTAACATCTTGTGTGCTGCGTAATAACATATTGCATTAGTATTTGCGTGTTAATGTAAGTGTACACGCAATACATAACCATAAAATTAAGAGAAGAACAAAAAAATATTTAATAATTGCGGTTAAGGATGTCATGATGTCACACAGAAACACAGAATTTTTTTCCATTACATTTCATGATAGTGAAACTGCTTTACACAGAGGACTAATTGTACGAGCTTCTTCTTCATTTTTGATACATTCGTAGAATACATGTACATTTCTCGCTTCGTGTATAAGCGTAATATGTGACCTCAGTGTGTTGTGGTGATGTTTGGTATATAAAGTGCTTGCTGTACTTGCTCTTGCTTCTACATGCACATGCACACGTTTAGCGTTAATGTATAATACATTTATGCAAATGCACCAAGCAAGTCCTTTTTACAGCTGTCAAGTTTAATTTCTTTTATTGTCGTTATCTTCTCACCAACATTCATACACGTTCACTGCCATTGCACAGTATGATGATGAAAATATTGTGCTTTTATTAGACCAAATGGCGTAGAAACTTTGGATGACAGTAAAATAACGAAATTGAAATACAAGCGAAGAAGGGAAACATTTTAATTGCTTCAGAACATAAGCAAAATTTTATGTTCTTCAGAAGATAAGAACATTATACCTTCATGTCACTGTTTGCAATTACATCTCCTAGACATACTGCGACAACAGGTATAATCAGCTCGGATGCTTGGTAAGCTTTGCCATTTCACCATGATTCCATACGCAACCAAACAATGCTTTCGATTCCTTGAGTCAAAATTCCTGCTGAAATGTATTGAAAAATTATTTTCAACGAGAAAGCTTGTGGCACGTCAACAAACAAAATGGCCGCCTTTGGTGCTAACAGTAATTACAGGCTGCTCAAGGGTTGCCAATGTCCGCTGTTTAATGTGATTTATAATACGGTGGCATTATTGAATCGTTCTTCTTCAAGAAATCGCCGCAATCTAGTAGGTAGTGTGTTGCGTTATTAGACATGAGGCCTCGGATCAAACGCCAGGTCACATATTTCCAACAAAACGAATTACGAAGAAATATTTCTTCGACGACTTCCTCTCAACAGACTTCTGGCAAAATCTCTGAGAGTGAAACAAAATTGTCATAAACGAGTTTTTAAAAATCTGTTGTTCGGAATCGGCTTTAAACTGTAAGTCCCTCTACTCCTATATAAAATTAACAAACACAACATAAGTGGTATCAGAACCTAGGTTGTAAACCCGACTGAAGATTTATAATTATGTATGCATGATTATGAGTCTTCGCCAAGAACGATGTAAATCGCAACCATACAGTCTGTGAAAGCAAATACGTGTGATAATTACTGAGTTTCTTCCGACGAAAATGAAAGAATAGGGGCTTGGATAACATTTTGCATTCAACAAGATGGTATCACATAGCACGCAGCGAGTGCTAACATAAATCTCTAAACAGGCGTGGGTCGGTAAGTAATCAATTCCATGTCTTTAGAGCCTAACTCGCACAAAATATTTTACAAGAAATGAAAGATTCAATAGGAACACTGTGCGAATTTCCTTAGAAGATTTCCATCACAGCCATTATGTCAGCATAATTTTTTAAGTATCTCAGCTCAGTACTCTCAGAGTCAAATTTAGAAAAAAAAAGAAAAAAACAGAAATTCTTTAAGTTTCTCAAATGTGAGCGAGTGAATAAGTGCAAAAACAAAAGGCAACCACAAGTATTTTTTCTTTAAATTCTTTGTTTTTGGAAAGAAAAAAAAAACAAAGAAACAACTCAACGAAAAATATTAAAAAGATAAGAGAAATTAAACCACAATTACGTTAATTATAGGAAAACATAAAAATGAAAGAAAACGATCTCAAGAGCGTATATTAAAACGGTGTGAAAGCACGTTTTCTGTTGAGGTTTTTATAGCGAATTTTTAAAAAATATTCACAGAAACTCGCAAAAGTATTCATCAACTTGAGAAAAGAATTAAAAAAAATGTTTTTTAAAAATGTTTTTTAAAATGATTTTCTTTTAAATTCACTGGAAAAACCGAAATTTTTTTTTTTTTTTTTTAAATTGTTTTGAACACCAAATTCATTTTAAGAAATTTTATGCTTACAAGCAACTTCTAGAGAAGCTAATAAAAAGAAGAAGAAAGTAAGATGACAATAAGAATTTTGCAGATAAAAATGAATGCAAATGAGGATTTTGGTTTAGATTCCTGCTGTATATACCTCACATTAACATTCTTTCTATAAACAGAGTAACTCAAGTGATTGAATTTTGTTGAACAATGCTAGTATGACGATTATATTCGTCAATGTTTAGTAATTTCTATTGCCATAGGAAATTTTATCATTTTAAATCACCTGCCTTATACTCTGAGATTTGATGCATTCCCCTTTGTCTGGTATTTTATGGGACCTTTTTCAAGTGCTTCTCACTTTTAAATAAATTAAATAAAGTTAGTGTGAGATAACAGCGAAATTTTTTATTCGCGTGTGGAATACAACGTCATTCAAGTGTCCTCCATTTTGGTTGTTTTGTCCATCCACAATATCCAAATTTCAATGACTTTGGCACATAATTCATAGTGAATTTGGCAATGACATTGGTATTAAGGACCAGAATGTTTAATGACATTGCATACACCCCTACATAAGAAAATCCCCAAAAAAAAATTCCAACTTCTAAGCCAGTTTATTAAACCTCCTCAAGTGATATGATAATGTTCTCAAATCGCTCGTGTAGAATATCCAATATGGCGAGAGCCCGGTGGCACGTAAAGCTGTCCACATCATTCAATTCCGATCAAAAAATTTCATATACATCGGCCTATAGAGCTTGCCGCTGACAGTATCGTTCTGCCCTATAATGGCCTCAAAGAAATATGGACCTACAACGCCGCCAGCCTAAAATCTATCCGAAACACTGAATTTTTCGGGATACATTGAACGCTGCTGGATTTTTTATGGTTTGATAATGTTCCAAATTCAATAATTTTGTTGGTTTACATATCCATTCATCCTGATATGGCTTCACCAAGCTCAAGATGATTTTTTGATGAAAATTGCAGTCAGTGGCCAACTGCGACAGAGTCTATGCAGCGTACACATCTCGTTAACTATGGTCGTTTATCTTCAGATCCTGGTTTTATTGAATTTTGTACCAGTGTAGGCCAAAGTCACGATAATACGAATTACTAGGGAATGTTTTTACTACACCTTCTACTTAATATTACGAAATTCTAAACTGCTTTGAACAATCATAACAAGCCCATAAGTAGTGTTCTTGTTTTTTCTATTCTAATTTCATTCTTTACTTATCACACGTCATGTCATGACAAGAAAATGGTAAACAATAAACAAATTCATGCTACAGAAACATCTTGAATCTTGAATCTATTGATGACATTCACCACTTAACCATAAGAATATACATACATATTCTACGAATGTATCTAATATAAGAATATATTGCATATATATGTAGATACATATTCATATGCATGCATGTATATGTTAATATGGCAAACAAGTAAACAGTAAATATTTACTCATACTTACTAGCCTATATTCCATACGTACATATGTACATACATAGATGTGCATGTACTTAGTATTTATAAGTATTATTTGTTGTTACTTATTTTTGTTGTTGTTCTATTATAGATTATAAACAAATGACATACAAGTAAACAACAACAATAACAATATGTTTGTTTGAATCAATATTTGGCAAAGATCCGAACAGTTTCTATATTTTTTTATTTTTTATACAATTTCGTTTAGCTTGGTATGCTTTTATAAATTTTATTTTTATTTTTATTTTTATTTTTATTTTGGCTTTTGCTTCTATTTTTATTAATTTTTTTTTTTTTTTTTTTTTTTTTTGAAAGCAAATCTACTTCAAAGTGACTGATACGAACGTATTTGTAAATGAGAAATTTTCTTAAAGGAAATAAGAAAATGAAAATCATTCGTTACATATTTCGGTTTACTTAAGTTTTGTTTTAAAGCCTACAACAACCCTTGCTTTAAAGACAAGAGAGAGTGAAAGAGTATGCAGCATACGAGATGTCCCCATTGCCACTGTGTGTGTTACAGGAAAAAATAAAAGTTAATGCAAGTCATTGAGGCAAATAGGCAAAGTTCTTATCATCATCAAAACGATAAATTCTTTAATATTCTTTCATTGCACAGAAAAAGTTTATATAAAATTTAAGTATGATATGCAATGGCATAATGAATGCTAATTACTTTAAATTTCATTCTATTGCATAATGCAAATAAAATTTCATAATTTTAATGAACATTTCGAAATTTTCTTTTACGTTTCTGATGGATTTTACATGATAAAAATAGCATGAATTCAATAGGCTTTCCCATACCCTTTTTGTAATAAATTTAAGGAATTGATTTTTTCTTTCTCAATTTGTCTTAAGTGACGCAATTGTTACTGCTTATATACATACATACTCGCATATGTCATATGAAGGTTTAAATCTTTGAATATTGAGTTCGAAATTATAAAAAAAATTGGAAACTTGAGCATAGTGAAAGTCCAAAATTAACTCAATGAATGCACACATGATGCCCAATGCATTGCTACAGTCATCTAATTATCATCTTTCCATTATTGCCCGTCCAAAGATGATGGTTTTTGGCACAGCATGTAAAACCTGTCTATAATGTCTCTCCCTAGCCAGTTATCTTGTAGAACAATATGGTTTCAATCAAGAAAACTACCTACCTTATGCATTTTGATCTGATGCATGACACAAAACTCTTGCCACCAGAATTACGTAGCAAAAGTCACAATGGCTTTAAGTCTTCTATATAATTCCCTTCGTTATAAGTACCACTTAATTGTTCGTTCCAACCCTTTATTCAGGTTTATGATTTAGATTCTCACACAACCCATGTTGTGTGTATTAAACCTACCTAAAACCTACCCGGAATTATAGATTTTTGAGAAACTTTTCATGGCAATTTTATTTATTCTCCTAGTTTTTATCAGAAGACTTCTGAAATTTGTTTTCTTTTTTTTTTTGACTGCTATCAGCCTATAATCTTGTTCTCTAGCCTGTTAACCTAAAGAACTTCAGGAAACTGAGTGGTGTGATCCGATGTAAGACTCAAATGTCTTTCCACTATAATAACGTAACAAAAGTGTGGATTTTTTTATAACCGTACGGTTGGGTTGAAGTGTCCTATTCCCATTATTTTCCCTCTCTCTCTTTCCAGCATCATCTGTCAGCTCATTGTCCTTGGATCTAGTAGAGGGTGAGCTAATTCCCCTCTCAATTTCTCAAATTTCCCTATGCAGTCTCATCCTAAACCTTAGTCAACCACGTAGATGTTGGTTATTACAATTTTAGTTAGGATTACAACCCAGCTTCTTATACCACCCATATTGTGTAATGTATAAATGTTATCCATGAGCGGTTGGACCCCGTTTACCCAGTTTAATGTCAACTTCGAACGCCAGATTTAAGAAACTTTTCATTTTAGTTTTATTTATTCGCAAAGTTTGTCTTCAATTTCACTTTGTTCGGCACGTCCAAGCTGGGATTTGAATCACAGGCTTTTACCTAATGAACCAATACACACACTTACTACGGTATAGTGGATTCTCAAATAATTTTCTAACTGCCGTCCTCGTGTACCTTCTATTCAAATTCAAATTGGAGCATACTTTTTGTTGCTTTGAGTAGTCTCAAACACTTTGTTGTAATTCCAGCGAGTTTCCTCCGAATTTTTAATATGGGCCGAATACCCACACTCCCTGTCCACTATCTGTGCTCTGCACAGTCCTATACTATTAAGAGGTGATGCAAATGTAATGGAGACAAATTGCTCTTTTATTTTTACTGACTGCGAGTACTGCCCCAAAGGACAATTAACACGGATGCTCTCCTGACTAATTATTGTGTTCAAACCTAACTCCCCTTTTGTTCCTAACAGACCAGTAATCAAAATTTCTAACTTAAAGGCTAATTTTTTTATTGTATAATGAGAATGAAAATAAGAAAGCAAAGCACGATTACTACTATGGCAACCAATTTTATTCTTTTATTTCTTATTCGTATGAAGAAATTTCACTGAATTCTACATAGCAGCTGGTCAAACACATTTAATCAGACTTCAGCAAAAACCGGAAGGGATTTAGAATACAAAACTAAAGGCGACTCTATTGGAATTGGTAGATACAATACAATGAACGTGTATGTATGCATGTACGTATCAAAGTTTATTCATTTTCATATGGCATTTTCCTTTCATAGACTTTTCTTATAAAATTGGAAGAAAAAGAAATCTTTACGTGTAACTAATGCCTACACATGGTCGCCTTTCTCTTAAATAATGTACAGTTTTGGATCGCAAACCGTTTTACCACGAACTTTCATTACAAAACACAACTGCAACTGCAACTGCAACTGTGTGCATTGCAACTGTAACTGGCACGTAACAAAACTTTTGCACAATTATTCTGCCATTATTCCTATGTAAAGTTTTTGGAAAACGAATACCAAAACAGTTGATATCCACCCATACAAATACGAGATAAACACATACTCATAGCAATAAGCAGTTTATGTCGTTGACGTTGTTGTTTTTCTATTATAAGAATTGAAATAAGAACAGAGAAACTATTGCCTTTTGACATGAATTGCAATTGTAAATTGCAAATGTAGACTCACGAACTTTCTAAAGTTCGATTGAACCCGATTCGATTGACTTAACAGTAATTTTTTTTACGAAATGCAAAA
This sequence comes from Sarcophaga bullata, assembly GCA_005959815.1. Taxonomy (NCBI): domain Eukaryota; kingdom Metazoa; phylum Arthropoda; class Insecta; order Diptera; family Sarcophagidae; genus Sarcophaga; species Sarcophaga bullata. The sequence continues at coordinate 64,610 of QOCX01000457.1, forward strand.
AACGAAAATGAATTCCTATAATTTGCTCGGCTAAATTGTAGGCGTTCAAACAAAAAAAAAATTGAAAAAAAAACTTTCTCTGCTTACAATAGTCCTTATGAATGACGTTCTAAATTTTGTTGTTTTTTTTAGTTTTCCTCTTTGGTTACTTTCCTTTGAATTGCAAAATATTTTTCTTGCGATTGTTGTAACAACAAAACCACCCCCCTCCCCCCGGGTTTTGGTAAATATTTACAAAATGCCAAACATTTTATAGAAAATTTTTCATTTTGGTAATAGGCTCCACCCCAGCTCCGTTGTTCCGTACAGAAAAAGTAGTATATTTAGACAATTACGTCACTTAAATAAATAAGTAGGTTTACCGGCCCCCCCCTCCTCTACTGTCTTCTATTTTCATTTTCATTTCTATTTTTTTTTTTTGCTTTATAAGCCACTTTGTTACTTATTGTCAGTTTATTGGAGCCAAATATGCCATCTAAATTTCGTTTTCTTTTCAAATTTTTTTTTCTTTTTTGGGTCATACACATAGGCCGTTATGAACAAAACAAAACGTATAGAAATTATGGTACGTCAAAAGCATAAAAACAACAACACATTTTAGTTTTATTCTTCTAATCTCTCTCTCTCTCTGAAAAAGTTTCTTTAAATTCTTTTAATGGCTTACAGAAGGGGTAAGACAAAGACGAATGTCTACCATTGAACCGTAGGCTATGAAAGTATTGCATGAACGGGAATTGACAGTAACACGAAGTTTAACATACTGAGGTTAAAGTTCATAATGAATTATAACTTTAACGAAGTATAGAGTGCCATAATTTACCAAAAAGTACCAAATCCACGCCAATATCAATGATAACTATGATCGAAGTTAAAAGTATGCATTTAGACCAGCCACATAGATAATATCATATGCTATACTTTGACATTTTCAACTGACAGCAAAATAATACTTGCACGCAACAAATAAATCGCAAGAAACATAAAGCAATACATATCAGCTGATTGATCTCAAGGTACTCCACGCAAATCAATATTTAAGTTCATTTGAATCTAAATCATGGTTCCTCAAGGTAGTTATTCGAATAACAATAAATGGATCGGCTTCCGACAACATTTATTCGAACTGAAACTATCCATCCCATGAAACGTCGTACAGCGAACACTGAGAAAACTGTAGCGGCTACACAGAGAAGGACTGGAGGATGATTCAAATCAATTAATTTTGTCATCGTTTTCATTATGCACGAATTTGCTTCAACAAATGAACTGAAACACGAATTGATATTGATTTGTGATTGAAGTGATGCTCAAATAAATAAAATTTTCGCATTTGAAGTGTGAATAATTCACAAGTCAGAAGTCCAGAAACCATTATATCCAAAGAAATCACTATAAGCCCTTAAGGCGCCAATCTTAGCAGCCATATTCGTACTTACATCCCTTTAGTTAGGATTAGAACTAGTTTCCAATATCATCCATGAAGTGTGTGTCAATTTTTTCAATGATTAACGGGATCTACAGTTTAACGCCGATTCCAATTCGAAATTTAAGAAACTTTTCATGGTTTACTGGGACTTAGAGGAAGTCGCTGCTTAGAGGAAGTCGCCGAAAGAAATATTTTTTTCAAATATTTTTACGTTTTTGATACCTGATCTAGGGCTTCTCGTCGTCTGATAATCGATAATAATGTCTTACTTATTAGACTAGAGCCACAAATCGTATCATCAAAATACAGCTGGGACACTGAACGGCCTCTCGCTTAACACTTTAACTACCAACTACGAGATAACTCGTAGATTGCGTTAACTCCTAGGGAGCCACTACAACGTAGTAATATAATGTGAAGAATTAAAAATGGTCATGGCAACGGCAAGTTCACTGAAAACTGCCTTGGCAGTCAACGCGTTAACTCGCTGTTATTCGACAGGATGCCCATATATCAGTAACACTCACTCTAATACCATCACTAGGTCAAGCCACAGATAATTGTTCGAACAAATTGCTACATGGATAGCTCTAAATAGAAAAAGAGCCCTTTAAACAAGAAAACCAGAAACTAA
>QOCX01000457.1:82322-101875 GCA_005959815.1 Sarcophaga bullata
CTTTGACGTATTTTCTCTTTGAAGGGTTTAGTTACCAGCATTGCATCTTGCTTAAGGATGTATGGAAAGTGGATTGTCCTGTTTGAAGATCTGGACATCGGGGCTGGAGAAGAAGTAGTGGGAGTGTACTCGTTGGAGTGGTCAGGAGAAGACCGGGCAGGGTAGAAAAGAGTGTGGGAGGGCGCAAGACTAAAAATAGTGCTGACGGAAGGGGCAAACCAAGGGCCGGAGCATGAAACTGGAGTGAATAAGCGGAGGAGGTCAAAGGAGAAAGAAAGGGCGAGGGAGGAAGACAATAGGGGCAAAATGGAGGAGCCTCAGGGGGTGGCAAAGAAGGGGCAGGAGGTAGAAGGGTGCCGATGACACAGTTCTGTGTGTATCTTTAGCGGTGGTAGTATATGTATTATATTGGATGTTATGTGTGTTTATTATGTGCATGGTGCTGTCAAATCATTATGTGAAACGTTTTACTTCTTGCTGCTGTATATCGATAACTTAGGTTGACAAATATACTGCACAATTCAGCATATTCTTTCATCAATGGTCTTAATATCAGAGGGTTTACCTTGTTTGCACTTAGTTATCATGGTTTTCGACGTTCTCAATATCACTTGCAAAAGGGCTTACCGGTAAGGAATAAGAATTCTTCAAGAAAGTCTAAAATACTTTCAAACTTTCATGGATAACAATTTGAGATGCCAGACTTCTTATATAGAAACATAGAAAATACCCATAAGAGACAGAGACCTCGAACGAATATACAGCAGTTTAGTCTCTCAAAAATCTTAACTTTACTCAATTTTATTCTAGTTTGACCAGAAAATTAACAGGATCTTCAGCAAGCATCTGTTAATGTATATCTGTATAGCCTAACATAACATAACAAACAGTGGGGTCAGCAAATTAACTGGATCCTCAGTAAGATTCTGTATAATAAATCGCACTTGTATAGCCTTAAGCTGGATTCACCCATGGTTTCGGAACAAAATTTTTGTTCTGAAACAATTTTAGTTTTTTGAGAGATTGTTCTGAAACGATTCACCCACTTCGAACAATTGTTCCGGAAAAACAAGGCTACCATATGAAATATGTTTGTAAACGACGTGTTAGTTTTACTATTAGGCAGCACAGTAGCATTCTATCTTTTAATATTTTTTAATTATTTTTTAATAATAATGAACACAAAATTAACCACCGAGTAACACATTAACCACCGAGTAAAACATTAATAAACAAAATGAAAAATGCCTTGTATTTTATTATACATACAATATGTATAATATAATATAATATAATATAATGTGGAAGCTCAGTTCAATTTTGCGTATAAAATTGAAGTATCTGGCGCACTCTCCAATTGTTTCGGAACAAAAATTAAAATTAAACCAATTCAAGCTGAAAATGTTCCGAACAAAATTTACTCTCTTCGTCTCTCTCTTCAAAAAGAGAAACGTCAAACTCCATATAAAAAAAAATGTTTAGAACAAAAATTTTGTTCCGAAACCATGGGTGAATCCAGCTTTAGATTCACGCGGTATAACGGTTCAGATCTCACAATCATACAAAACTCATGTTTGAGTTGCTGCTTACTTTGCAAACTTGACATGATTCCTGATATTCATTCAGGGTCCATTCGAATTTGTTATAATGCTTACAGAATAACAGAAGTTAACCACATTCTATATGGTCTTTTAGCCGATTTTGAAAGTTCTGGGTGTATGTAACAGTTATTTACAGTCCCTCTCTTAAGGCAACTTGGAAAACTTTGTCAAGATTATTTGACAGGTCCGAACAGTTGCACAATCACATACAAATGTCGTTTGGATAGTCTTCCCTCGGTCTTCTGCAAGGACTTTTCTTATGAGTATTTCAAGAACCGTGTTTCAAGGGCGATCCAATAAACGCTTTCTTGAAATCTATAATTATGGATCTAAAGTACTAGGGTTTTTGAGAATCCTTTTCTGACTTTAATGATGGTATCAGTTCTTTGGTTCTTTGCAGGGGTTGCTTGTAATAAAAAATCATGAAGACACTGTTTAGGAATGAATTTAAAAATGAATTTTATTTTCTGTTTTACTTTTTATTTTCTAACGGCTTTAGCAACACTGTTTCTAACTTTCTTAGAAATTTCCTCTCTTTTTTCTCTCTTTCTCTCCATTGTTCTCTGTTTGTTTGGTCATTCTCTTTCAAACTATTTACTCTCATGCTCTCTTTTTTTTCCATTTAAAACTTCCTTTTGACATGTCCTGTAAACACTTGAATTTTTAAAGGCAATTTTTTTTGGTTTAACTTTGTTTCTGCGATTATGTTTTGCTCTAAGTTTCTTTCAGTATATTGGTATTGGTATTGGTATTGGTGTTGGTGTTGTTATTGTTATTGATGTGTTAACAAAATTGTAAAAAATTTGAAGTAGAAGGTCGCCCAGAGAAACTCTAACACATAGACATTTATGTCTTCATATACATGCATATACATTTGTATATGTATATGCATGTATATAGAAATATATTGTATATATGTATTGTATATGTATGTATGTATGTATATAACCTCTATAAAATTTATATGGTTTTTGTTTCATCAGCATGTCGCATGTTCACATATTTCGTTTTTTCATCATTTATTTTCTGTTGTTTTTCTTTTCATATTTTTCTTTGTATCCTTTTTATGTGTTTTTGTATGGAAAACTTTTCAACACTCTTTACAATGCAAGAGAGACGGAGAGAGAGAGAGAGAGTGTGTGTTTCCCTTATGTATGTTTGCATTTGTTGTGCGTAGTTTCTGTTGAGTGTATTTGTACGTGTAAGCCAGCCAAAAAACTTAATTCATTTAGAAACGTTTGATTTTCCTTTCTTTGCTTTTCTTTTTTCTATTTGGCTAGGAGTGTGCAAGAATGAATTAAGTCTGTGTGTGTGTGTATTATTTTTTTATTCCTTTTTTTTGTGGTTTTCATTTTCCTGAACTCATTTTTCCATTTCATGCGTTTCGTTTTCTAAGTTTTTTTTGTTTTTTTTTTTAATTTTACGTTCTCCTTGTTAACACTGACCTACATTATTATTCGCACACATTATAAGCGAATTAATTCAGCAAAATGTGTTTTATTTCTAGATGATTTTAGCATTTTTGAAAAAAAAAACTGTTCATTGGCATATTGATGTGGTATTGAAATAATTTACAAAATATTGAAATAAAAAAAAAGGAAAGAAACTCAAACATGCTGATAAATATTACATGAAAGCATAAACAAAAATTTTTTTATTTTGTTTTAGAAAATTTTGGAAAAAAAATGTTTAATGCAGCCGGTTTTCAGCTGAAATTCATAGAAGACATTGAACCCTCATTTGAAAGCATATGTTGTATGTAAATGCTGCCTCTGCCACTTCTAATTCCAAATCGAATTTGTCATTGTCAATGTTTTCACATTTACTCCCAATTTACACACACACACTACTTACTCATTTTATTTATACACCAACAACAACAATTTATTTTCATTCAAAATCTTTCTGAATTTTCTTTCATTTTCCTTTTTTTTTATTCAAAAAAAATTCATTTTTATTTATGGAAATGAGCAGATTGTTTTTGTAAAAAAATAAACCACGACACATCAATAACATACCAAGTTCAACACAGCAACAACAACGACAACAACAACAATAACAACTGCTACAACAAGATCACAATTTGTTGCTAAAAATAAATCGTGAAAATTCATGAGGGAAAAGGAAAAGACTGTGCAGTCTAAAGTACTATAATCAGAACACAATTTTTCGGACTGACCTTACACAAAAAACAACAACAAAAACAACAACAACGATAAAAATCATAAAATACTTCTACATAAATACAACATGTAAATGGATATTCAAAACAAAATGAAAAAGAATTCAAAACTCAATTCATTCTGATTTATTTTCATGCATTTCCCTTGAATCATCAGAATCAACGAAAAATTTTTAATTCCTGCATCATGAATAGTTTCGTTGATCTTACATTTCTTATTAGTGGACGGTGTTTTGTTCGTTTTTGATAGTTTTCTTGTCATACGGCAAGATCTACCATAAATCTTTTAAATTTTATCAGCAATTTGTCTTTGATTTTGTAATGATTGATCGCCAAGATCATTCAATTTGACCTCACCGGACTATATTCTGCGGATATACGTGAAGTCTCTTTTGCAAGCAAGATTTCAACTACGTTTGGCTATACATAGTTAGGCTGGAATATCGAAAAAAGTGCATACATACATACGTACATACATACATCACATACAATTAATACCATACATACATAATTGGTCATTAGAATCCTTCAGTCAGAAGCATTACGACACTTATGTTGTGTGTGTTAAATTTTTTATACATGAGTGCGCGACCTACAGTTTTAAAGTCAACTCCGAACGACAGACGGCAATTTTTATTTTCTTCCAGAGTTTTGCCAGTAATCTGTTGAGAGGAAGTTGCCAAAGAATATTTTTTCAGATTTTCCTTTTGTGTCTGACCTGGGTTTTGAACAGTGGCCTTACGTCTAATAAGGCAACACTCTATTTACGGCGACTTCACCGGAGAAAGTATGCCCACGAAATTATCGCTAAAAGTAAATTTCAGCGTGCATGTCCAAAGATTAGAGTGTCGCCATCCCCTTGAATTTATAAGTCTTGCATATCTTATGTAACTCGACATTTCTTTGAAGTCAAATTGAGTTCTAAGGCCTTCTTCTCGATGTACCATCAAATTTGATCATAGGCATGGGTTTCAGTTAGAGCTGAGAATCGCTAAAAATTGCGGTTTATTCCCATACACATGCGACTTAAGAAAACCCACAAGAAATAGTGTATGGCATCAAATCAAACAATTTCGATGGACAGTTCATATCACCTCCACGCAAGATGCCTTCAAGTCAGTAGAGCAGAATGATCAATAAGCCATACGACTGAAATCAAATGTCATTAGTTACCAGAACATCCAGTTCAGTCCAGAAAATGTGGTTATTATCGGCTTATAGTGCACACTGTCAACAGCAATGGCCTAGTCAACGTGATTATCAAAGAAATATGGATACGATACCGTCAGACAAAAATGCACCCAAAACAGTTAATATTTCAAATGCTTTGAATGCTCTTGGATGTCATATTGATTGGTATCATCCCGAATTCGAAAATTTTATTTGTTCACGTACCCATTCATCCATTCATCTTGAAATAGGCCTCATGGCTAAATATTATTATGCCATAAAAATTCGGAAACAGTTCCCAATTGCTTCAGAGCTCATGCAACGAACACATGTTGCTGATTCTGAGCATGGTTGATGGAGTGGCAAAACAGATTGAATAAATGACAACCATCTTTACTAATGTAGCTTCAACAAAATGATCGGCATGGACTGTCAAATTTTCAAAATTCCTCTTGGAAGTCCATAGACGATGTCCTAATAGATTGTGCTAAGTTGTGGAAATCACCATGGCCTAGTAGGTAGTGTGTTGGCTTATTAGACGTGAGGCTACGGCTCAAACCCCAGGCCAGATATATCAATCAAATCGAAAAATGAAAAATAATTCTGCGGCAGATTTCTGGCAAAAACCCTGAGAGTAAATAAAAATTGCCAGGCTAAGTTTTTCAAAAAAAAATCTCGCGTTAGGAGTCGATTTTAAACTGCAAGTCTTGCCACTAGTAAATACGCATCACATAAGTGGTTTGAGAAACTTGATCGTAATTCAAACTTAAGGATTGTAGTGACCAGTTATGAATATAAGTTCTGGAAATAGTTTGAACAAAAAAAAAGTTTTTCAAAGATAGTTTAGGTGGGCGTACCCTCTCATAAGAAGAGGTCCTTCTCAGGCCACCATTTAGGACCATTATGGTACCACAATTAATTCTACCCGTGAGACAAAGATAATCTGTTGATTCTTTAAATGAGCCATCATAGAGTGCCACACCGTATTGTCATTGAAAACGGTTGGGAAATCCTTTCAAATAATTCGTATCTTAAATATTTATTGTAAATTCTTAAATTTGTTGCTGCTTTACTTTATTAATTAAACGTATAATGAATCAAAGTATTTGCAATTTTTTAAGTGCTTTTATGTGCACAATTAAACCAATTGAGTCAGTAAAGTTTTTGCAAAATCAAATCCAATTTTATAATTAAATCAACAATATTTTCTCTCATGCGATATTTTTTTTCAGTTGAATTTTGAAAGTGTGATTAAATTGCTGTGAGTGACACTTTATTGAGTGAGGAAAAGGAAATGGAAAACATGGGATTTTATGTCGTTATATGTGATAAATTACATTTTACAACAATCATAATTAAATTTACTAAATATGGCCATAGAAAGAGAGAGACATTTTCATACGTATGCATGCATATTGTACGTTCATTTGATGGAACAGTTGGTATAAATATTATGCATCATGACACTGTAAAAAAAGCGAGGCATTTGAGGCATTTTTCTTATAGTACAATTAGATGACCGCCAAGTTTATGTGATTTCCCATAAGGTGGCCAGACTATTCTTCTTTAAAAGACTTTCCTTTTTCTTTGCGACAATAAATTCACAATAATTTTGTACACGGTTTTGTGAAAGGCATTTAGTTGTGCTCAAATAAGCAAACAACAAATGCCAATTAATGTTGAAATAATTCTAAGGATTTAAGCCAAGTACAAATTGTGTTCTACCGTTTACTAATATTCCCCCATATTTACGTAAAACCCACATGGCAATTGGTTACACATTCTTTCATTTGCATTCTGTTTAAAATAATATTGGCGGCACATGTTTGTTAAAAAAATGTCAAAAAAGTATGAAACTATCGCTTAACACAGAGAACGCTCTTGGCTTTTGGCAAAGAAATATTTCACAATGCTTAATGCAAAATCATATTAAATAAGAAACAAAGAATTCATATTGTTTTAATGGCATTTAAAAATGAATGATAAATACATCAACCATAAGCCACATATTATTCAATAAACTTAAAGCGTGGTCTTGTCAATCTTAGAAGCCCTTTAAAAGTCATTTAAGTAACATGTTACAAAGTCAATTATAAACTGAAATTATAATTGAATAATTCAATTAAATTGATGATTGATATTGTTCATGGTTTCATATGCAATACGAAAGTCAAATAAGTTCAAATCTATGATAAGCAGGTTATTTTTGTATACCCCTGGATATTACGGTAGTTTTAGACAATGTTGACTTTAATTCTGCTACTAGTTGGTAAAGGTATATAGAGGCCAATTAGAGTCTCATTCCATGATTGTAGCAGAATCATCGGTTTGTAATAAAGTAAAGTCTACTGTCTAGCCTTGAAAGCATGCACTAAGGTTCGCATGTAGCTCAACATGCCTTGATAAGAATGGCAGACCTCGTTAGTTCGATGTAATTGCCAATGCAATTACTTTATAATAACGGCCCGAAGGAAATATGAGAGCACATTGTGAAATTCTACTCATAGAGTAATGTATGTGATCAGTTAATTCAGTGCACTGAACAAGCATTGTCAATGTTTTTCCTCAAAGTCAACTGTCATAACTTTTATGAAGAAATATAAGTTAACGTGTAACGGCCGTATGATAGGCTGTGAAAGTTAAAATGCCTTCTCTACAGAAGACTTATATGACACTCGCCCAAAAGTACTATTTAATGAAAGCGATTGTGGCCTCTGTTGCTCCTTCAGCTTTAAAATGTAAGGTCTTACGTCATGGTCAATGCAGCACTAGCTTGGTAGAGAAAATCTGAAGAGTCATATACCTTCATTGCTTTTACGCCAAATTGTAGTCCCAGAGTTATATCAATCGCTTCTATTTGAGCTTAAGAATGTTTTGATCTTCACGTTCTCTTGAGAATTACAATCAAGAGTTGCTCTGTTGGCTGTTTACGTATTACAAGTTCAACTCATCGCCAATATCTTCGAGAATTCCGATATAATGAAGGATTAGTGTCACCAACAAATTGAGCACAATTATTAACCGGTTCCAACAGCGGTTTTAAAAGCAATGATTAAGATGAGCACTAGTCCACAACTGCGTGATGAGGATTAATGGGGTTTATAAGGAAAAGATTTTTGACACAGCACACTGTATGCGATATGGACATGCTACATAACATAAACGCTAACTAAAGTTCTGTTATCGTTTACATGCGTTTGGAATCTTTCTTGGTAAGAGATGCAGGGTTGAAGTTGTTTGACCAAGAATGTTGCCTACCGCCATAGTCTACTACGTAGTGTGTTGGCTTATTAGAGGTAAGGCCCCGGTTAAAATCCAGGTCAGACATTTTCAAGAAATATTTCTAGGGCTACTCTCTCAAAGATTCCTGGCTAAAGCTCTTTAAACGGTTGTAATAACGAAAATAAGTTAAAGGTGACTTTAAAGTTGACTTTAGCTAAACTTTAGCTAAACTACTACGATAGGCAAATATTCTTGGATCAAAGTTTAAAAGTTTAAAGTTTAGGCTTAAATTTTAGCTAAAGTGAACTTTAAAGTGACCTTTAACTAAACCCAACTTTAACAGAAAATTGTAATAATGGTCCTTAGTGTCATAAATAAATTGGACACAGTTTTCGATCCTGCCTGCCTCAGAATATCTAAGGCTATCATCACATAACCAACAGCGACTTTGGAGATACTGATGAGTTGAAGAAATGAAGATTGTAAAAGTGACATGCTAAGGCTTATGTTCTCAACTAAGGCTGATGAAATTATTCACGCGTTTTCTTATGGATGAATGTGAATTGATGCCATATCTATAGAGGGCGGAGATAATGGACTTTAAGTACATGAAGGTACCATAGTTTTTGATTTATTAAGAATTTAGATATGCCGATTGATGTATTTAGAGAAACACAATAATCCAATGGGGTACACATTCAAAAGTTAAGTTTCATATTTGCTAACCTTCATTATGAAAGTGATACCAGCTCTATAGGTCCCAGAAACCAGTAATTGTCCATGGTGTAGTACACATAATATTAATAATTTCGTCAAAGTGAAAGTGCCTTTGAAGGAATAAATATCATAGAACATAAATTATTTATAGCATGAGAGAAATAAACATAATGTAAGTCATTTTATCATCGGAGAGCTTCATTATCTGAACACAATAGCTCACATACGTATTCGATTATCATTAAATATTCCACGATTATTTCACTAAAAATTTAAGAAATTTATCAAAAGTATTAGCGCTTCCAAATCCATAATTACTCGTTCGCATACAAATGAAAAACTTCGTCTAAAAGTGTAATTTATTAAAAAAGAAATTACATATGCGGGCAGGTACACACTAAAAAATTTAATAAATTGCAGAAAACAAACTCGTTAGAGGCTTGTCTGTCACCGGTTTAATAAATTTTTTTCATGGTTTATTGCTTGCTATCCTCCCACCAGAAACAGAATAGAGGGGGCATAATGAAACATCATTGTTTTTGCTGAAGAATATTGCCCACATGGGAGCCTAATTCACATTCGTCCATTCAAATACACCGACCCCCCTATGCAGTAGCATACACGCCTTTAAATACATGAAAAAAAAGAACGTTTTTTTATACACTTGACTGGTTGTTCAGTGGGGGTTTTTTCATAGTTTTTCTTCTCTAAGGTCTGTTGTTGCTTAGGTCTGTAGTTGGTATGATTGTTGTGTTGTTGCTTTTAATGCTATTTGTCTGTTGCGACAATAAGTGGTCGCATTATATACAGTTATTGTCATCCTGCGTGTCTAATTTACGTAAAACTAAAAACAGTTAAGCTAAAGGATATAAAAACAATAACAACAACAACAAAGAGAACAACTACAACTACAACTACAATGAGTTGTTGTTGTGCATGTAAGAATTTCCTTAGAAATGTTTCTTGATTATTGTGCTTCTCTCGTAACGCAATGTGTAATTCAGTTAGAAAAAATAGCAGAAAAAACATTAGACAGACATACGCAAAATAAAATAATAAAAAATTGTTCAACAAATAGACGACAATCGAAAGATAAAGTATCTAGATACGGTGCTTACTTCGTATTGTTTACTGCTGTTAGTGAAACCAACAACCACCCCCTCTATACAGGCATTAAGTTTACATGTCTTTGATAGCAGACTGAAATGTCGGAGGGGAAAGAAAAACATACTCAAATAAATTAACCTCCTCCTCCTCCTCCTCCTGTCGTTGTTTAATGATGTGGAAAACAAAAACAAACTTTATCTCTAAACATGCTCGGTTTTTTTTTTTTGTTTTTGTTTTTGTTATTGATATTGGCTTGTTTTATTTACCCTTTCATTTTGAGGGTTTTTTTCTTTCGTTTTTGATATGGAAAGTAGGGATGCCCCCTAAAATTTCCAAAATCCTGAATATTAACATTCTGTTGCCACCACAGTCAAATTGAAATTCCGTTTAGGGCTTAAGTTTGCTCATAATCTTCTTAAAAATTGTGTAATTGACTGTAAATATGGCCAAAACTATCAATCAAATTAACCCGCAAACTTTTATTTTGTAAAAATATTGAAAAATAAAAATGTATCTTGTTTACACAGACCTAATCACTTATTCATTGGTGCATTACAGGTTATTTTAACAACTCAGTAACCGGGGAATTATGAAAGGAACAAGTTTCTTAAAAAAAAGTTTATGATTTCACACTACAACGTCCATTCCATGACCATAAATGATAAGGAAATCCTAAGGAAATTTTAGATTATTCCAAGATAACATAGGGATGTCATGGGAAACGGCATTACTGATGAGCTAACTATGGTCGGTACAGATCCGGCAATATCGGACATTTTTACAGAGCATAGATAATTCAATTGCCTCAGTTAAATTGGATATTTTCCACATGGTTTCCACAGAAGCTTAATCTCGATGAGAGCATAAAGCTCCGTGCAATATTGCACAACTCTGTGCGAGGCGTATGGATAGGAAGAGGACCGTCTTACTTTCACTCTTAAATCAAATGACTGTCCATTGCACGGTGGGACTTCTCATGGACAACTGTTCTATTAGTAGCCATGGCGAAAGGTTTGGCATTCATTAAATGACTGCTGTAGCAGCTATGGCCGATTTCGGCAAGACTGCGTCCTTCAATGTCCAGCTCTTGGCATAAAAATACGGACGTTTTTGACAGCTCACTTTCTGATATACTTGAACAAGCTCTTACATCAAAAGATTACTGCAATAGCAACATTTATTTGTGACTCGTATTGGTTTAAGAGATGATGATTGTTCATGTTATGCATTGTTTCAGTACCAGGAAAACAGTTTGTTTCAAAAAGAAAAGAAGTTATAGGGTTTATGGTCGTTCTATATACACATAGTGTGACTGAAGAATGATTTCTTTGTGTAACGCATTGGGCAATCAACTGAGCAATAGACCTTGTATGGATGATCTCTATGACATAGACGAGAGCTAGAAAAAATTAGGGATTTTTTTGAACAAGTTCTTGTATTTCACTAGATCATCAGCATATCTGTACAGTGGTGATAAAAAAAAAGTTGTATACAAAGCATATCACAAAGGAGTTCCAATGAATTAATAGTCTGGTAAACCAAGCTGCCATTAAGCAGTGCAGAAATATTGTGTACCATATTCAGTTAAAATAGCCGTAGTTTAGTAGGTAGTGTGTTGTCTTATTAGAGAAGAGCCCGTGATTCAAGCCCTATACTCAGACATCTCCAACAAAACGAAGTACTCGTATGTACAAAAATAATATTTCTTTCGATGACTTTCTCTCAATAGTCTTCAGGAAAACAAACTCCGATAGAAAATAAAAATTGCCATGAAAAGTTTTTGGAATTTATGATTTGCAGTCGCCACTAAATAGTAGATTTTGCCACTCAATAAGCGATTCTGTCAATGCCCCTTGGAATTCGCAAATGATGACTCAGGAAATTTATTCAAAGCGGAGTAAAAAGCGAGCAGAATGTATTTCAAATCGAAGTTATGAACTAAATTCCTGTGAAATCAACAGTTTCGTTGACTTAATCTTAACAGGTCAATGTTATTCTCTCTGTACATCAATGATTTACCTGAAGGCATGCAGCAGTTCGGCGTGTAAATGGAAGGCAATGATGTACAATGATGTATAATGGATTCATAACAAATGATATTCATCGTCATTGTAGCCGTATTTTAGTAGATAGTGTGTTCACTTATTAAATGTAAAGCCACGATTCAAACCCCTAGGTCAGACATCAAAACGATAGAATGGAAAAATACTTCTTCGGCAACTACCTCTCAGCAGATTTGGGACAAAAAACCTGAGGAAAAAATAAAATTTCTTATGAAAAGTTTCTCAAAAATCTGTCATTCGGAATCGACTTTAAAAACTGTAGGTCCTGGCCCCTCATTTATAAAAAATTAACGCACATAACGTAAGTGATGTGAGAAACTAGATTCATAATCCCGACTGCAGAGTTGTAATGACCAATTCTGTATGTATGTATGTGTGTTATTAATTGTGTTGAGTCTTTTGCGTATTAAAATTAAACACATCCGATACGATCCGACTCCAAGAATGTCTTTAGAACAGATGCAAGTAAGTGGTACACCAAAAAATTTAACATGAAGTCTGATGAATCCGATAGGACTTTATTTATAAAAAGCCGTATATGGATGCTTAAGTAAGTTCAGTGTAAATAGAGGGAAAAACCAAAAAGTACTTTGTGCCACAATATGCTAAAAGCTATGCCAAAGCCAAAAGTTCTGGAGCTACAACTTTGTTTTTATTATACCATTGGATGAATTGTTTACATCTTTAGCAGAGTAACGCCAGTAAATATATTCAAAAGTGAAATTGCAATTAACGAAACTTAATTTTTATTTAAAAAATTTTATTTTCTTATTGAAAAATTCTTTGTTTCTACCAAAGTATTACCAAAGCAGTGTTAATCTCAAGTGGCCTTTACCGTGTACTCGTATCACTAGTCATTTTAAATATTTTTGTTAAAACGATAAAAAAAATTACTTGCTTATGGAAAAATACCAGTTTCTTTTTCTTACTACCAAAAAAAAATTTTACATGTTCCTACAGTAGGCCTAATTCACTATTTCGGCCCATTACCATAACGAAGAGAGGCAAACTTGAGGGCGAAATTTTGTTTCTTTTTTCGTTCATTTTTCATCATTTTTTGTTTATTTTTTTTTTTTGACATTTTCTTTTATGAGTTTTCATATTAATTTTTGTATTTACAATAATTGTCATATTGTTGTTGGATTTTGTTGTTGTTTGTTTTATTGTTGATGGTAATTTTCTTATTGCTGTTGTAGCGTTGTCCTTTTGTTTCTTTTTTTTTCATTTAAAATTTTTGATTGTACGTTGCATATTGCTTTGTATTGTATGTATGCGTTGCTCTACGAAAACGTACATATATATTGTGTATTAGAAAATAAAACAACAACAACAACAACAACAATATTGATAAACGACAAAAAAAGATCCACAAAGAAAAAAAATATTTTTTTTTCTTCAAGCCTCAATATTGATTGATTTTGTTTTACAATTTTCTTCAATCATATTTCGTGTTGTTTTTTCTTTCCAAATGTCTAGGTCTAATGTAGAATTTTTCATTATAAAATAAATAAAATAAAAATGATTTGTTGTTGTTGTTTTTTTTGTTTGTTTGTTGTTTTTTAAATAAAACAATAAGTTTGAATCCGATTCCGATGCATATTAGTTTGGAGATGGATGATGGTGATAAACGCTGGCAGGGAAAGTAGGCAAGGGTGTCTAATTTATAAGTAAATGGATTACTTTTTTTTCAATTAAATTTTTCTCATAATAATTTTATTTTCTTTCCATTAAAGTCAGCATTTTTCTATGTAAACTATTGATTCTATATTCCCTGTGATATGAGAGAAGAAAGATCAAATAACACAAATAATAACAGTATTGTTGTGAATTATTTTTATTATTATTAACCGTAAATAAAATAAAATTAAAAAAAAAATCAGATCTTCACACATAGGGCTTATCATATGATTGCTAATCACCTTTTAAATATTTGCTTGAATTTTGAAGTTTAACTCGCAAATTCGTTTCAAATTTTCTTTGTATTTTATTTAAGCTTTTTTGCACATATCATATCATATATTTGTATGTATACATACATACATAAATCGTGCAATTATATTCAATATTTCTATTCCTTTCTTCTTCTTTTTTTTTAATTCATTCAATTGATTTATTCAATATTTATTAAACAAACACAAGAATTTCTTCAATATTTTATCACTTTTTTTCTTCTGCTTCTTCACAAATTGAAAGAAATTTTCATTTTCATTTTTCAAATTTTCAATTTTTTTTCTTTTTTTTTTTTCTTTCAAAAAAAAAAATTAGTTGCCACTTAGTATATATTTTCACCCAGTTTCAAGGTAATGCCAAAAAAAAAAGGAGATGATAATAATAAAAATACAATAATTTTGTTGTTTTTTTATTTTTTGGTTGGTTAGGCGCTTGGAACGCGCACGAACTTGTGTTTCGAATCGATACGTCCGTTTTCAACTGTGGCCGTTACTCCACTGAAAAGTGAAAATATTTTCCAATGAAAAACTTTGCATTCATTATCAGCACAGCTTTACACGGGCACCATCTTATCTCTCTTCTGCTCTCTTTTGCTATACCCTCTCTCTTTGCTGCTCTCTCTCTCTTTCTGCAAAGCTAGAAACCGTTAGCCATTAGTGCGCACAGGTTTTTGTTATTCCGCCGTTGCTCTAGTGAATTTTTCACACACCGAATTTCCTTCCGCTCTGTTTGGATTTACTTGTTTTGTTTTTCTTTTGTTGTTTTTCTTTTTCATCTTTTTTTAATTCACTTTCTTGTGCTTTTCATTAATTTTTTTTCTTGTTTGTTTGTTTTGTTTTTGTTTTTGTTGTTGTTGTAGTGTTTTCCTTTACTTGTGTATGATTTTTGTTTATTTTTGCCCAATTTTCCTAATTCTGCTAATGCTGTTGTTGTTCTTGTTGTTTGTGCGTCGTGTTCGCTTTTCTTGTTTGTTGTCTTTACTGTCAATTGAACATGTGAAAAGCTTTAAAAACAGACGTGCGTTTCCCTACATACACATTTACATTCACACATAAATGTTAATGTCATGTTGGCTTTTCTCTTTGTGCTGATTTTTTTTTTTTGTTTTTGTTGAGCGTTTTCTCTCTTTTTCTTTTTCTGCATTCTTTTGCCAGTTTTGCTCATTTATTTTTGATTTTATTTTTGTCGGCCTGCATTACTTTGAAGCACATTTTTCTCACACTCATTTTTTTTATCGGAACTATTCACATAACGGTAGTTTGGAAGGGACTTTACTACATGTTTACTAATCTATAAACATCGCAATAAATTTTTGTGTTCTCGTTATTGGGAAGCAATTCAGTAACCAGTGTATGATGACACATTACATACGAATTCACAGACCACAATTTGGAGAATTCTGGT
This sequence comes from Sarcophaga bullata, assembly GCA_005959815.1. Classification (NCBI taxonomy): domain Eukaryota; kingdom Metazoa; phylum Arthropoda; class Insecta; order Diptera; family Sarcophagidae; genus Sarcophaga; species Sarcophaga bullata. Next base: position 97,739 of record QOCX01000457.1, read on the forward strand.
CGTAGAAGTTGCCGTAGACTAGTTGGCTTATTAAATGCGAGCTTAGACATCCCGAATAAAATGAAATACGAAATAATATTTCTTTCGGCATCTTCTTCTCAATTGTTTTCTGATAAAAACTCTGACAATTAATAAAGTTACCATGGAAAATATCTTAGTCTACTTGTAGGTATCGCCAGTCATTCATAAAATTAGTATATACAGCATGGATGGTGTGAGAAGCTAGGTTGTAGTCCGGACTAAATTGTTGTAATGGTTAGTTGAGTAAGTAAGACATGGATCTGCACCCGTACAAAATTAAACTGACCCAAGAACTGAAGCTAAACTATCACAGATAACGACGCGTGTTCGTTAATTGTATCTGGATCAGGGATCGCTAATCATAAGCACTCATTGAAATTTGAAGTATGACTGAGTCAACAGTATTGAAATTTAACTACTCGGATACATTCGTACTCACTGCAACGTTGATTTATAGTTACAAGTTGCAATGACTACGAGTACAACATTAACATCGAACTTATAATATTCAAAATATGTTTGATTCATACGCCTACTCATTCAGATTCATAACTTTAGAACAATACGGGTGACTCAAACCATTCACCAAAATTTAAAGTCTTCGTTATTGCTGCAATTACAACAAGAGAAAAAAAGACACACAAGCAAAAAACATAGAGCAGCAAACAGAGCAGACAACTTTCTAGTGAGTATTGTAGTGTTCGTATGCGAATCATACTTATTTTGTGATTCTCGTCTATGTTGAGTCATGGAGAGTAGAAATCAAAAACATCATGCGTAGTGTTAAGTATGAATATGATGAGCACTTCAATCTATGAATATGGGTAGTATGAGTATGACATTAAATTAAGTATGAATGAGTATGATCTACGGTTTTTTTTTTTTTTTTCTTTCTTTATACTCATTGCTGATCTCTGACCTCAGTTGATCAGTTGGACTCTGATTCAGACCCTAATTTTCACAAACCCCATTTCTATATTACTGTGTACATGAACAAACGAGATTATCGTATTTGGGGCGATATAAATTCACATGAGATTCATAAGCAACCGAAGCATCCCTAAAAAGTCATTGTTTGGTGTGGATTTTGGGATGGCGGCGTATCACTATAAGCGGCGAGCACTACAGATGATGAACAAGTTCATGATTCGATGATTATCAAGTTCATTTGGCCTGGATTACACGGTTTAGACTCCAACTACATAATTTTTTTCAAAGAACGACGCCACGTGTCACACAGATTATGTTTTAAATTCTGCACGTGGAGGTGATATAAGCTGGCCTGAGAAATCGTTCGATTTGACCCAATTGGACGCTCCTTTTAAATCGCTTTTATATGTGAATTATACGAAAACCACAGCGGTCCGAAAAATCAATCCAATACCTATACAGTCGGTATTAAAAACGTCAGAACAGTATTCCAGAGCCTGAGAAACCTTTAAAACTTTGGAGCATCTTTTCTAAAATCCTTAGGCTAAATCGGATTCTTTTTCTATGTGATTGGTAAAGCATAAAATGCAAGTGAAACAATGAAATCTACAGGAGACACGCAGCAAATGAAATTTATTAAAACCGGAATAATTCAATACAACAATCAACTGGTAAAAAATGACAGACATTATGTTCCAAATACTATGCACAAATATTCTGAAAATCTATTCACTTTTACTCGTCAGTGTAGAATAACAATCCTGCCTTTCTAATACTCATGGTGCGTTTTGATAACAATTTATTAAAAAAATTTTTTTTTATAAAATTTTTTTATTTTCTTGTTTCTCGAACCATCTTTTTTTTATAAAATTCAAAGAAAATATTTATTTTTCCGCATTTCTTATGAAAATCTTACAATCGAAATAATATTCGATCTCAGAGACTTGACTGACTGACTGAAATTAATTCATGAATGCTGATAGATTATTTGTTTTTTTGCCGCTGATGAAACATTTCATATTTATTTTCATTATAAATTTTATATCATTTACACCTAGTTTTCTATTTTTTTTTTTTAATAAAAATAAGTCAGAATTTCTAATAAATCATTCATATTGAGTATTTTTTAACGCACACAATATAGCACACAGCCTATTGGCCAAGTGATTGAAATAAAAACAAAAAAAAAATGAAAAATTTCTTGAGTTATTTCCGCTTGGCAATGAAAGGCCTGATATAATGAGTGCTGATGTTAAGAGTTCTTGCAGTAAAAGAATCCAATTTTAAAATACTTAGAAATACAACAACAACAAAATTTTCATGCTGCTGTTAATTTATTTTGTAAAAAATTATTTTGAACCTTCAAGTTCACACTCACAGTTTTATTCCGTTTTATTTGTGCACATATACTGTTATTTTTAAAGATATTATATGGTGAATTTAATGAATTTTATATCCATTTAGCAAATACATAAACCATAACAGGGTGCCGCACCATACTTATCATTCAAATTCTATTCGAATTGTAACAGGCAGCATTAGCAAAACGGTAATGTTGCCTTTATATCATACCATACCAGATTAAACTGTATCCGGTTAATGAATCGAATAATAAATGTATTTTACTGTTGCATATATGTATTGTATTTGTTATCGAAAAGTTAGTTAAACCATATGCATACATTTGTGGGCAAGAAAATAGCACGAATAAAGGCCTCAACGAAACGTATGGGAAGGAGTTTACAGAAAAGCTATTTCCAGCTAGAAGATTGCTTTTTTTGAAAATTAAAGTTTCTAAACAGAGTTCTGCAATTTATTATCGGCAGTTTCACTTGTGGAGTTCCGTTATGTTTTCATAATAATCATTATTTTCGTCGACGTCGTCGATATAAACATTATCAAACATTGCTTTCCTGCTGGCTGGATGACATTGCCATAGTCTCGGTCACTAAGACGGTAATAGAGGAGAAGACGAACATACCGATTCGAAAGGTCGGAGCATGGCTTGAAGAGGCAGGCTTAACACTTGCTGCACATAAAACGGAGGCCGTCTTGATAAGTGGCCGGAAGATAATGGAGAAGATGGAAGTGACCGTTGGAGGCACTAAGATCGAATCGAAGAGGGCCATAAAATACTTAGGAGTTATCATCGACAACAGGTTAAACTTTAAGGAGCACGTGAAATGCATTGGCGAAAAAGCATCTGTAACCCAGAGAGCACTGACGAGGATGATGCCAAATATTGGAGGACCAAATCAATTTAAGAGAAGAATAACCTCGATAATGTTATATGCTTGCCAAATATGGTCGGTGGCACTCTCCGTTGGGACTACAAGAAGGTGTATCGCCTAAGCTCGATTAGGCAGATTAGTGGCTTCAGGACAGTATCTGATGAAGCGGTACTGGTATTGGCAAACACAAGACCGATAGACATATTGGCGGATGAGATGAGGCGAATATACTTTCGCCGTCTCGAGCAACCGGGACAAATAGCAGCTATAAAGGCGGAGGAGCAAAGGACTTCCATGCACAAATGGCAGTCACGATGGGAGAACAGTTTAAAGGGAAGATGGACATTTCGCCTTGTCCCTGACATAACCCCTTGGATGGAAAAAAATCACTGTGAGCTGAACTATTACGTGACCCAGTTCCTAAATGTTCATGGATGCTTCAGGAAGTACCTGCACAGATTTGGACATGATACTTCCCCTATTTGCCCAAATTGTGTGTGATGAGGAGGAAGATGTGGAGCATTTTCTAACATGCTGTCCCAGATTTAGATGGCACCGGCATAACGAGTTTTCAACCAAACCGGCTTATGGAAGAGGTGATGAATTCTAGAGTACTATGAAGCCAATACAGCCAGAGAATGGCTGAAGTTATGCTGGAACTCCGAAGGTTGGACGAACAAAAGCGAAATTTGATTTTATGTCATAAAGGTTTAAAGCTAAACAGCCCAGCGCGAACTAATAATGCCTTAGGCAGTCACGCGGGTGGGAAGTGGTTGAAGTATGTAGTTGGTGGGTGTAGTACTTAGGCACCAGTGATGGTGAATCGTGCATTCTTTTATTGGAACAAAAGTGTCTTTCGAAGGTTGCTATCTCCGGTTCAAGACAAAAAACATACATACATACATACATACATACATACATACATAAATACATACATACATACATACATACATAC